>CAKAJE020001060.1:0-267420 GCA_916610135.2 Macropis europaea | reverse complement strand
GAGATGCTGCTTATCCCAATACGGTATCTGAAATAAGAGCGACGTAAATTGAACAAATGTGATAGAATTTCGCTGAATTCTTAAATTAACCATAATATAAAACGATATAATCGGGTCTCTGTTTGCCCTACCCCTAGAAGTTTAATAGTGCATTTTACTCGTCATTTCATGCGATTTGACATGCCGCTCAGCCCAATACGCTATCTGAAATAGGAGCGACGTAAATTGAACAAATGTGATAGAATTTCAGTGAATTCATATATGAACCATAATGTAAAATGATCTAATCGGGTCTCTGTTTGCCCTACCCTAGAAGTTTAATAGTGCATTTTACTCGCCATTTCTTGCGCTTTGAGATGCCGCTTAGCCCAATACGCTATCTGAAATATCAGCGACGTGAATTGAACAAATGTGATAGAATTTCGCTGAATCGTTATATTAACCAAATATAAAATGATCTAATCGGGTCTCTGATTGCCCTATCATAGAAGTTTAATAGTGCATTTCTCTCGTCATTTCATGCGCTTTGAGATGCCGCTTATCCCAATACGCTATCTGAAATAGGAGCGACGTAAATTGAACAAATGTGATAGAATTTCGCGGAATTCTTATATTAACCAAAATATAAAATGATCTAATCGGGTCTCTGATTGCCCTATCATAGAAGTTTAACAGTGCATTTTACTCGCCATTCCTCGCGTTTTAAGATGCCGCCTAGCCCAGTACGCTATCTGAAATAGGAACGACGTAAATTGAAAAAATGTGATATAAACTTGCTGAATTCTGAAATTAACCATAATATAAAATGATCTAATCGGGTCTCTGTTTGCCCTACCCTAGAAGTTTAACAGTGCATTTTACTCGCCATTTCTTACGCTTTGAGATGCCGCTTAGCCCAATACGCTATCTGAAATATCAGCGCCGTAAATTGAACAATTGTGATAGAATTTCGCTGAATTCTTATATTAACCAAAATATAAAATGATCTAATCGGGTCTCTGTTTGACCTACCCTACAAGTTTAATAGTGCATTTTACTCGCCATTCCACGCGCTTTAAGATGCCGCCTAGCCCACTACGCTCTCTGAAATAGGAGCGACGTAAATTAAACAAATGTGATAGAATTTCGCTGAATTCATATATTAACCAAAATATAAAATGATCTAATCGGGTCTCTGATTGCCCTATCATAGAAGTTTAATAGAGCATTTTACTCGCCAATCCACGCGCATTAAGATTCCGCCTAGCCCAGTACGCTATCTGAAATAGGAGCGACGTAAATTGAATAAATGTGATAGAATTTGGCTGAATTCTTAAATTAACCATAATATAAAATGACCTAATCGGATCTCTGTTTGCCCTACCCTAGAAGTTTAATAGTGCATTTTACTCGCCATTTCTTGCGCTTTGAGATGCCGCTTAGCCCAATACGCTATCTGAAATATCAGCGACGTAAGTTGAACAAATGTGATAGAATTACGCCTAATTCTTATATTAACCGTAATATAAAATGATCTAATCGGGTCTCTGTTTGCCTTATCCTAGAAGTTTAATTGTGCATTTCACTCGCCATTCCATGCGCTTTGAGATGCCGCTTAGCCCAATACGCTATCTGATATAGGAGCGACGTAAATTGAACAAATGTGATAGAATTTCGCTGGATTCTTATATTAACCAAAATATAAAATGATCTAATCCGGTCTCTGTTTGCCCTACCCTAGAAGTTTAATAGTGCGTTTTACTCGCCATTTCTTGCGCTTTGAGATGCCGCTTAGCCCAATACGCTATCTGAAATATCAGCGACGTAAATTGAACAAATGTGAGAGAATTTCGCTGAATTCTTATATTAAGCTTAATGTAGAATGTTCTAATCGGGTCTCTGTTCGCCCTACCCTAGAAGATTAATAGTGCATTTCACTCGTCATTTCATGCGCTTTGAGATGCCGCTTAGCACAATACGCTATCTGAAATAGGAGCGACGTAAGTTGAACAAATGTGATAGAATTACGCTGAATTCTTATATTAACCTTAATATAAAATGGTCTAATCGGGTCTCTGTTTGCCTTATCCTGAAAGTTTAACAGTGCGTCTTACTCGCCATTTCATGCGCTTTGAGATGCCGCTAAGCCCAATACGCTATCTGAAATAGGAGCGACGTAAATTGAACAAATGTGATAGAATTTTGCTGAATTCTTAAATTAACCATAATATAAAATGATGTAATCGGGTCTTTGTTCGCCCCACCCAAGAAGTTTAATAGTGCATTTCTCTCGTCATTTCATGCGCTTTGAGATGCCGCTTAGCCCAATACGCTATCTGAAATAGGAGCGACGTAAATTGAACAAATGTGATAGAATTTCCCTGAAATGTTATAGTAAACAAAATATAAAATGATCTAATCGGAACTCTGATTGCCCTATCATAGAAGTTTAGTAGTGCATTTTACTCGCCCTTCCACGCGCTTTAAGATGCCGCCTAGCCCAGTACGCTATCTGAAATAGGAGCGACGTAAACTGAACAAATGTGATAGAATTTCCCTGAAATCTTATATTAAACAAAATATAAAATGATCTAATCGGGTCTCTGTTCGCCCTACCCAAGAAGTTTAATAGAGCATTTTACTCGCCATTCCACGCGCTTTAAGATGCCGCCTAGCCCAGTATGCTATCTGAAATAGGAACGACGTAAATTGAACAAATGTGATAGAATTTCGCTGAATTCTTAAATTAACCATAATACAAAATGATCTAATGGGGTCTCTGTTTGCCCTACCCTAGAAGTTTAATAATGCATTTTACTCGCCATTTCTTGCGCTTTGAGATGCTGCTTAGCACAAGTCGCTATCTGAAATAGGAGCGATGTAAATTGAACAAATGTGATAGAATTTCGCTGAATTCTTATATTAACCTTAATGTAAAATGATCTAATCGGGTCTTTGTTCGCCCTACCCTAGAAGTTTAATGGTGCATTTCACTCGTCATTTCATGCGCTTTGAGATGCCGCTTAGCCCAATAAGCTATCTGAAATAGGAGCGACATAAATTGAACAAATGTGATAGAATTTCGCTGAATTCTTATATTAACGAAAATATGAAATGATCTAATCGGGTCTCTGATTGCCCTATCATAGAAGTTTAATAGTGCATTTTACTCGCCATTCCACGCGCTTTAAGTTGCCGCCTATCCGAGTACGCTATCTGACATAGGAGCTACGTAAGTTGAACAAATGTCACTGAATTACGCTGAATTCTTATATTAACCGTAATATAAAATGATCTAATCGGGTCTCTGTTTGCCTTATCCTAGAAGTTTAATAGTGCATTCTACTCGTCATATCATGCGCTTTGAGATGCCGCTTAGCCCAATACGCTATCTGAAATAGGAGCGACGTAAATTGAAAAAATGTGATAGAATTTCGCTGAATACTTATATTAACCAAAATATAAAATGATCTAATCGGGTCTCTGATTGCCCTATCATAGAAGTTTAATAGTGCATTTCTCTCGTCATTTCATGCGCTTTGAGATGCCGCCTAGCCCAGTACGCTATCTGAAATAGGAACAACGTAAATTGAACAATTGTGATAGAATTTCCCTGAATTCTTATATTAACCTTAATGTAAAATGACCTAATAGGGTCTCTGTTCGCCCTACCCTAGAAGTTTAATAGTGCATTTCACTCGTCATTTCATGCGCTTCCAGATGCCGCTTAGCCCAATACGCTATCTGAAATAGGAGCGACGTAAATTGAACAAATGTGATAGAATTTCGCTGAATTCTTAAATTAACTATAATATAAAATTATCTAATCGCGTCTCTGTTTGCCCTACCCTAGAAGTTTAATAGTGCATTTCACTCGTCATTTCATGCGCTTTGAGATGCCGCTTTGCCCAATAAGCTATCTGAAATAGGAGCGACGTAAATTGAACAAATGTGATAGTATTTCGCTGAATTCTTATATTAACCAAAATATAAAATGATCTAAACGGCTCTCTGATTGCCCTATCATAGGAGTTTAGTAGTGCATTTTACTCGCCCTTCCACGCGCTTTAAGATGCCGCCTAGCCCAGTACGCTATCTGAAATAGGAACGACGTAAGTTGAACAAATGTGATAGAATTACGCTGAATTCTTTTATTAACCGTAATATAAAATGATCTAATCGGGTCTCTGTTTTCCTTACCCTAGAAGTTTAATAGCGCATTTTACTCGCCATTTCATGCGCTTTGAGATACCGCTTATCCCAATACGCTATCTGAAATAGGAGCGACGTAAATTGAACAGATGTGATAGAATTTCGCTGAATTCTTATATTAACCAAAATATAAAATGATCTAATCGGGTCTCTGATTGCCCTATCATAGAAGTTTAACAGTGCATTTTACTCGCCATTCCTCGCGTTTTAAGATGCCGCCTAGCCCAGTACGCTATCTGAAATAGGAACGACGTAAATTGAAAAAATGTGATAGAAACTTGCTGAATTCTTAAATTAACCATAATATAAAATGATCTAATCGGGTCTCTGTTTGCCCTACCCTAGAAGTTTAACAGTGCATTTTACTCGCCATTTCTTACGCTTTGAGATGCCGCTTAGCCCAATTCGCTATCTGAAATAGGAGCGACGTAAATTGGACAAATGTGATAGAATTTCGCTGAATTCTTATATTAACCGTAATATAACATGATCTAATCGGGTCTCTGTTTGCCTTATCCTAGAAGTTTAATAGTGCATTTTACTCGCTATTTCATGCGCATTGAGATGCCGCTTAGCCCAATACGCTATCTGAAATATCAGCGACGTAAATTGAACAAATGTGATAGAATTTCGCTGAATGCTTATATTAATCTTAATGTAAAATGATCTAATCGGGTCTTTGTTCGCCCTACCCTAGAAGTTTAATAGTGCATTTCACTCGTCATTTCATGCGCATTGAGATGCCGCCTAGCCCAATACGCTATCTGAAATATCAGCGACGTAAATTGAACAAATGTGATAGAATTTCGCTGAATCGTTATATTAACCAAAATATAAAATGATCTAATCGGGTCTCTGTTTGCCTTACCCTAGAAGTTTAATAGTGCATTTTACTCGCCATTTCATGCGATTTGAGATGCTGCTTATCCCAATACGCTATCTGAAATAAGAGCGACGTAAATTGAACAAATGTGATAGAATTTCGCTGAATTCTTAAATTAACCATAATATAAAACGATATAATCGGGTCTCTGTTTGCCCTACCCTAGAAGTTTAATAGTGCATTTTACTCGTCATTTCATGCGATTTGACATGCCGCTCAGCCCAATACGCTATCTGAAATAGGAGCGACGTAAATTGAACAAATGTGATAGCATTTCAGTGAATTCATTTATGTACCATAATGTAAAATGATCTAATCGGGTCTCTGTTTGCCCTAACCTCGAAGTTTAATAGTGCATTTTACTCGCCATTCCACGCGCTTTAAGATGCCGCATATCCGAGTACGCTATCTGAAATAGGAGCGACGTAAATTGAACAAATGTGATAGAATTTTTCTGAATTCTTAAATTAACCATAATATGAAATGATCTAATCGGGTCTCTGTTTGCCCTACCCTAGAAGCCTAATAGTGCATTTCACTCGTCAATTCATGCGCTTTGCGATGCCGCTTAGCCCAATAAGCTATCTGAAATAGGAGCGACGTAAATTGAACAAATGTGATAGAATTTCGCTGAATTCTTTTATTAACCATAATATAAAATGATGTAATCGGGTCTCTGTTCGCCCTACCCAAGAAGTTTAAGAGTGCATTTCTCTCGTCATTTCATGCGCTTTGTGATGCCGCTTAGCCCAATAGCTATCTGAAATAGGAGCGACGTAAATTGAACAAATGTGATAGAATTTCGCTGAATTCTTATGTTAAACAAAATATAAAATGATCTAATCGGGTCTCTGTTTGCCTTATCCTAGAAGCTTAATAGTGCATTTTACTCGCCATTTCATGCGCTTTGAGATGCCGCTTAGCCCAATACGCTATCTGAAATAGCAGCGATGTAAATTGAACAAATGTGATAGAATTTCGCTGAATTCTTTTATTAACCATAATATAAAATGATGTAATCGGGTCTCTGTTCGCCCTACCCAAGAAGTTTAAGAGTGCATTTCTCTCGTCATTTCATGCGCTTTGTGATGCCGCTTAGCCCAATAGCTATCTGAAATAGGAGCGACGTAAGTTGAACAAATGTGATAGAATTACGCTGAATTCTTATATTAACCGTAATATGAAATGGTCTAATCGGGTCTCTGTTTGCCTTATCCTAAAAGTTTAATAGTGCATTTTACTCGCCATGTCATGCGCTTTGAGATGCCGCTAAGCCCAATACGCTATCTGAAATAGGAGCGACGTAAATTGAACAAATGTGATAGAATTTCCCTGAAATGTTATAGTAAACAAAATATAAAATGATCTAATCGGAACTCTGATTGCCCTATCATAGAAGTTTAGTAGTGCATTTTACTCGCCCTTCCACGCGCTTTCAGATGCCGCCTAGCCCAGTACGCTATCTGAAATAGGAGCGACGTAAACTGAACAAATGTGATAGAATTTCCCTGAAATCTTATATTAAACAAAATATAAAATGATCTAATCGAGTCTCTGTTCGCCCTACCCAAGAAGTTTAATAGAGCATTTTACTCGCCATTCCACGCGCTTTAAGATGCCGCCTAGCCCAGTATGCTATCTGAAATAGGAACGACGTAAATTGAACAAATGTGATAGAATTTCGATGAATTCTTAAATTAACCATAATACAAAATGATCTAATGGGGTCTCTGTTTGCCCTAACCTAGAATTTTAATAGTGCATTGTACTCGCCATTTCTTGCGCTTTGAGATGCTGCTTAGCACAAGTCGCTATCTGAAATAGGAGCGATGTAAATTGAACAAATGTGATAGAATTTCGCTGAATTCTTATATTAACCAAAATATGAAATGATCTAATCGGGTGTCTGATTGCCCTATCATAGAAGTTTAATAGTGCATTTTACTCGCCATTCCACGCGCTTTAAGTTGCCGCCTAGCCGAGTACGCTATCTGACATAGGAGCTACGTAAGTTGAACAAATGTCACTGAATTACGCTGAATTCTTATATTAACCGTAATATAAAATGATCTAATCGGGTCTCTGTTTGCCTTATCCTAGAAGTTTAATAGTGCATTCTACTCGTCATATCATGCGCTTTGAGATGCCGCTTAGCCCAATACGCTATCTGACATAGGAGCTACGTAAGTTGAACAAATGTCACTGAATTACGCTGAATTCTTATATTAACAATAATATAAAATGATCTAATCGAGTCTCTGTCTGCCCTACCCTAGAAGTTTAATAGTGCATTTTACTCGCCATTCCACGCGCTTTAAGATGCCGCCTAGCCCAGTACGCTATCTGCAATAGGAGCGACGTAAATTGAACAAATGTGATAGAATTTCGCTGAATTCTTAAATTAACCATAATATGAAATGATCTAATCGGGTCTCTGTGTGCCCTACCCTAGAATTTTAATAGTGCACTTTACTGGCCATTTCTTGCGCTTTGAGATGCCGCTTAGCCCAATACGCTATCTGAAATAGGAGCGACGTAAATTGAACAAATGTGATAGAATTTCCCTGAAATGTTATAGTAAACAAAATATAAAATGATCTAACCGAGTCTCTGATTGCCCTACCATAGAAGTTTAATAGTGCATTTTACTCGCCATTTCTTGCGCTTTGAGATGCCGCTTAGCCCAATACGCTATCTGAAATATCAGCGACGTAAGTTGAACAAATGTGATAGAATTACGCTGAATTCTTATATTAACCAAAATTAAAATGTTCTAATCGGGTCTCTGATTGCCCTATCATAGAAGTTTAATAGTGCATTTTACTTGCCATTTCATGCGCTTTGAGATGCCGCTTAGCCCAATACGCTATCTGAAATAGGAGCGACGTAAATTGAAAAAATGTGATAGAATTTCGCTGAATACTTATATTAACCAAAATATAAAATGATCTAATATGGTCTCTGATTGCCCTATCATAGAAGTTTAATAGTGCATTTTACTCGACATTCCAAGCGATTTAAGATGCCGCCTATCCGAGTACGCTATCTGAAATAGGAGCGACGTAAATTGAACAAATGTGATAGAATTTCCCTGAAATCTTATATAACCGTAATATAAAATGATCTAATCGGCACTCTGTTTGCATTACCCTAGAAGTTTAATAGTGCATTTTACTCGCCATTCCACGCGCTTTCAGATGCCGCCTATCCGAGTACGCCATCTGAAATAGGAGCGACGTAAATTGAACAAATGTGATAGAATTTCGCTGAATTCTTAAATTAACCATAATATAAAATGATCTAATGGGGTCTCTGTTTGCCCTACCCTAGAAGTTTAATAGTGCATTTTACTCGCCATTTCTTGCGCTTTGAGATGCCGCTTAGCCCAATACGCTATCTGAAATATCAGCGACGTAAGTTGAACAAATGTGATAGAATTACGCCTAATTCTTATATTAACCGTAATATAAAATGATCTAATCGGGTCTCGGTTTGCCTTATCCTAGAAGTTTAATTGTGCATTTCACTCGCCATTCCATGCGCTTTGAGATGCCGCTTAGCCCAATACGCTATCTGATATAGGAGCGACGTAAATTGAACAGATGTGATAGAATTTCGCTGAATTCTTATATTAACCAAAATATAAAATGATCTAATCCGGTCTCTGTTTGCCCTACCCTAGAAGTTTAACAGTGCATTTTACTCGCCATTCCTCGCGTTTTAAGATGCCGCCTAGCCCAGTACGCTATCTGAAATAGGAACGACGTAAATTGAAAAAATGTGATAGAAACTTGCTGAATTCTTAAATTAACCATAATATAAAATGATCTAATCGGGTCTCTGTTTGCCCTACCCTAGAAGTTTAACAGTGCATTTTACTCGCCATTTCTTACGCTTTGAGATGCCGCTTAGCCCAATTCGCTATCTGAAATAGGAGCGACGTAAATTGGACAAATGTGATAGAATTTCGCTGAATTCTTATATTAACCGTAATGTAACATGATCTAATCGGGTCTCTGTTTGCCTTATCCTAGAAGTTTAATAGTGCATTTTACTCGCTATTTCATGCGCATTGAGATGCCGCTTAGCCCAATACGCTATCTGAAATATCAGCGACGTAAATTGAACAAATGTGACAGAATTTCGCTGAATGCTTATATTAATCTTAATGTAAAATGATCTAATCGGGTCTTTGTTCGCCCTACCCTAGAAGTTTAATAGTGCATTTCACTCATCATTTCATGCGCATTGAGATGCCGCCTAGCCCAATACGCTATCTGAAATATCAGCGACGTAAATTGAACAAATGTGATAGAATTTCGCTGAATCGTTATATTAACCAAAATATAAAATGATCTAATCGGGTCTCTGTTTGCCTTACCCTAGAAGTTTAATAGTGCATTTTACTCGCCATTTCATGCGATTTGAGATGCTGCTTATCCCAATACGCTATCTGAAATAAGAGCGACGTAAATTGAACAAATGTGATAGAATTTCGCTGAATTCTTAAATTAACCATAACATAAAACGATATAATCGGGTCTCTGTTTGCCCTACCCTAGAAGTTTAATAGTGCATTTTACTCGTCATTTCATGCGATTTGACATGCCGCTCAGCCCAATACGCTATCTGAAATAGGAGCGACGTAAATTGAACAAATGTGATAGAATTTCAGTGAATTCATATATGAACCATAATGTAAAATGATCTAATCGGGTCTCTGTTTGCCCTACCCTAGAAGTTTAATAGTGCATTTTACTCGCCATTTCTTGCGCTTTGAGATGCCGCTTAGCCCAATACGCTATCTGAAATATCAGCGACGTGAATTGAACAAATGTGATAGAATTTCGCTGAATCGTTATATTAACCAAAATATAAAATGATCTAATCGGGTCTCTGATTGCCCTATCATAGAAGTTTAATAGTGCATTTCTCTCGTCATTTCATGCGCTTTGAGATGCCGCTTATCCCAATACGCTATCTGAAATAGGAGCGACGTAAATTGAACAGATGTGATAGAATTTCGCGGAATTCTTATATTAACCAAAATATAAAATGATCTAATCGGGTCTCTGATTGCCCTATCATAGAAGTTTAACAGTGCATTTTACTCGCCATTCCTCGCGTTTTAAGATGCCGCCTAGCCCAGTACGCTATCTGAAATAGGAACGACGTAAATTGAAAAAATGTGATATAAACTTGCTGAATTCTGAAATTAACCATAATATAAAATGATCTAATCGGGTCTCTGTTTGCCCTACCCTAGAAGTTTAACAGTGCATTTTACTCGCCATTTCTTACGCTTTGAGATGCCGCTTAGCCCAATACGCTATCTGAAATATCAGCGCCGTAAATTGAACAATTGTGATAGAATTTCGCTGAATTCTTATATTAACCAAAATATAAAATGATCTAATCGGGTCTCTGTTTGACCTACCCTACAAGTTTAATAGTGCATTTTACTCGCCATTCCACGCGCTTTAAGATGCCGCCTAGCCCACTACGCTCTCTGAAATAGGAGCGACGTAAATTAAACAAATGTGATAGAATTTCGCTGAATTCATATATTAACCAAAATATAAAATGATCTAATCGGGTCTCTGATTGCCCTATCATAGAAGTTTAATAGAGCATTTTACTCGCCAATCCACGCGCTTTAAGATTCCGCCTAGCCCAGTACGCTATCTGAAATAGGAGCGACGTAAATTGAATAAATGTGATAGAATTTGGCTGAATTCTTAAATTAACCATAATATAAAATGACCTAATCGGATCTCTGTTTGCCCTACCCTAGAAGTTTAATAGTGCATTTTACTCGCCATTTCTTGCGCTTTGAGATGCCGCTTAGCCCAATACGCTATCTGAAATATCAGCGACGTAAGTTGAACAAATGTGATAGAATTACGCCTAATTCTTATATTAACCGTAATATAAAATGATCTAATCGGGTCTCTGTTTGCCTTATCCTAGAAGTTTAATTGTGCATTTCACTCGCCATTCCATGCGCTTTGAGATGCCGCTTAGCCCAATACGCTATCTGATATAGGAGCGACGTAAATTGAACAAATGTGATAGAATTTCGCTGGATTCTTATATTAACCAAAATATAAAATGATCTAATCCGGTCTCTGTTTGCCCTACCCTAGAAGTTTAATAGTGCGTTTTACTCGCCATTTCTTGCGCTTTGAGATGCCGCTTAGCCCAATACGCTATCTGAAATATCAGCGACGTAAATTGAACAAATGTGAGAGAATTTCGCTGAATTCTTATATTAAGCTTAATGTAGAATGTTCTAATCGGGTCTCTGTTCGCCCTACCCTAGAAGATTAATAGTGCATTTCACTCGTCATTTCATGCGCTTTGAGATGCCGCTTAGCACAATACGCTATCTGAAATAGGAGCGACGTAAGTTGAACAAATGTGATAGAATTACGCTGAATTCTTATATTAACCTTAATATAAAATGGTCTAATCGGGTCTCTGTTTGCCTTATCCTGAAAGTTTAACAGTGCATTTTACTCGCCATTTCATGCGCTTTGAGATGCCGCTAAGCCCAATACGCTATCTGAAATAGGAGCGACGTAAATTGAACAAATGTGATAGAATTTTGCTGAATTCTTAAATTAACCATAATATAAAATGATGTAATCGGGTCTTTGTTCGCCCCACCCAAGAAGTTTAATAGTGCATTTCTCTCGTCATTTCATGCGCTTTGAGATGCCGCTTAGCCCAATACGCTATCTGAAATAGGAGCGACGTAAATTGAACAAATGTGATAGAATTTCCCTGAAATGTTATAGTAAACAAAATATAAAATGATCTAATCGGAACTCTGATTGCCCTATCATAGAAGTTTAGTAGTGCATTTTACTCGCCCTTCCACGCGCTTTAAGATGCCGCCTAGCCCAGTACGCTATCTGAAATAGGAGCGACGTAAACTGAACAAATGTGATAGAATTTCCCTGAAATCTTATATTAAACAAAATATAAAATGATCTAATCGGGTCTCTGTTCGCCCTACCCAAGAAGTTTAATAGAGCATTTTACTCGCCATTCCACGCGCTTTAAGATGCCGCCTAGCCCAGTATGCTATCTGAAATAGGAACGACGTAAATTGAACAAATGTGATAGAATTTCGCTGAATTCTTAAATTAACCATAATACAAAATGATCTAATGGGGTCTCTGTTTGCCCTACCCTAGAAGTTTAATAATGCATTTTACTCGCCATTTCTTGCGCTTTGAGATGCTGCTTAGCACAAGTCGCTATCTGAAATAGGAGCGATGTAAATTGAACAAATGTGATAGAATTTCGCTGAATTCTTATATTAACCTTAATGTAAAATGATCTAATCGGGTCTTTGTTCGCCCTACCCTAGAAGTTTAATGGTGCATTTCACTCGTCATTTCATGCGCTTTGAGATGCCGCTTAGCCCAATAAGCTATCTGAAATAGGAGCGACATAAATTGAACAAATGTGATAGAATTTCGCTGAATTCTTATATTAACGAAAATATGAAATGATCTAATCGGGTCTCTGATTGCCCTATCATAGAAGTTTAATAGTGCATTTTACTCGCCATTCCACGCGCTTTAAGTTGCCGCCTATCCGAGTACGCTATCTGACATAGGAGCTACGTAAGTTGAACAAATGTCACTGAATTACGCTGAATTCTTATATTAACCGTAATATAAAATGATCTAATCGGGTCTCTGTTTGCCTTATCCTAGAAGTTTAATAGTGCATTCTACTCGTCATATCATGCGCTTTGAGATGCCGCTTAGCCCAATACGCTATCTGACATAGGAGCGACGTAAATTGAAAAAATGTGATAGAATTTCGCTGAATACTTATATTAACCAAAATATAAAATGATCTAATCGGGTCTCTGATTGCCCTATCATAGAAGTTTAATAGTGCATTTCTCTCGTCATTTCATGCGCTTTGAGATGCCGCCTAGCCCAGTACGCTATCTGAAATAGGAACAACGTAAATTGAACAATTGTGATAGAATTTCCCTGAATTCTTATATTAACCTTAATGTAAAATGACCTAATAGGGTCTCTGTTCGCCCTACCCTAGAAGTTTAATAGTGCATTTCACTCGTCATTTCATGCGCTTCCAGATGCCGCTTAGCCCAATACGCTATCTGAAATAGGAGCGACGTAAATTGAACAAATGTGATAGAATTTCGCTGAATTCTTAAATTAACTATAATATAAAATTATCTAATCGCGTCTCTGTTTGCCCTACCCTAGAAGTTTAATAGTGCATTTCACTCGTCATTTCATGCGCTTTGAGATGCCGCTTTGCCCAATAAGCTATCTGAAATAGGAGCGACGTAAATTGAACAAATGTGATAGTATTTCGCTGAATTCTTATATTAACCAAAATATAAAATGATCTAAACGGCTCTCTGATTGCCCTATCATAGGAGTTTAGTAGTGCATTTTACTCGCCCTTCCACGCGCTTTAAGATGCCGCCTAGCCCAGTACGCTATCTGAAATAGGAACGACGTAAGTTGAACAAATGTGATAGAATTACGCTGAATTCTTTTATTAACCGTAATATAAAATGATCTAATCGGGTCTCTGTTTTCCTTACCCTAGAAGTTTAATAGCGCGTTTTACTCGCCATTTCATGCGCTTTGAGATACCGCTTATCCCAATACGCTATCTGAAATAGGAGCGACGTAAATTGAACAGATGTGATAGAATTTCGCTGAATTCTTATATTAACCAAAATATAAAATGATCTAATCGGGTCTCTGATTGCCCTATCATAGAAGTTTAACAGTGCATTTTACTCGCCATTCCTCGCGTTTTAAGATGCCGCCTAGCCCAGTACGCTATCTGAAATAGGAACGACGTAAATTGAAAAAATGTGATAGAAACTTGCTGAATTCTTAAATTAACCATAATATAAAATGATCTAATCGGGTCTCTGTTTGCCCTACCCTAGAAGTTTAACAGTGCATTTTACTCGCCATTTCTTACGCTTTGAGATGCCGCTTAGCCCAATTCGCTATCTGAAATAGGAGCGACGTAAATTGGACAAATGTGATAGAATTTCGCTGAATTCTTATATTAACCGTAATATAACATGATCTAATCGGGTCTCTGTTTGCCTTATCCTAGAAGTTTAATAGTGCATTTTACTCGCTATTTCATGCGCATTGAGATGCCGCTTAGCCCAATACGCTATCTGAAATATCAGCGCCGTAAATTGAACAAATGTGATAGAATTTCGCTGAATGCTTATATTAATCTTAATGTAAAATGATCTAATCGGGTCTTTGTTCGCCCTACCCTAGAAGTTTAATAGTGCATTTCACTCGTCATTTCATGCGCATTGAGATGCCGCCTAGCCCAATACGCTATCTGAAATATCAGCGACGTAAATTGAACAAATGTGATAGAATTTCGCTGAATCGTTATATTAACCAAAATATAAAATGATCTAATCGGGTCTCTGTTTGCCTTACCCTAGAAGTTTAATAGTGCATTTTACTCGCCATTTCATGCGATTTGAGATGCTGCTTATCCCAATACGCTATCTGAAATAAGAGCGACGTAAATTGAACAAATGTGATAGAATTTCGCTGAATTCTTAAATTAACCATAATATAAAACGATATAATCGGGTCTCTGTTTGCCCTACCCTAGAAGTTTAATAGTGCATTTTACTCGTCATTTCATGCGATTTGACATGCCGCTCAGCCCAATACGCTATCTGAAATAGGAGCGACGTAAATTGAACAAATGTGATAGAATTTCAGTGAATTCATTTATGAACCATAATGTAAAATGATCTAATCGGGTCTCTGTTTGCCCTACCCTAGAAGTTTAATAGTGCATTTTACTCGCCATTTCTTGCGCTTTGAGATGCCGCTTAGCCCAATACGCTATCTGAAATATCGGCGACGTGAATTGAACAAATGTGATAGAATTTCGCTGAATCGTTATATTAACCAAAATATAAAATGATCTAATCGGGTCTCTGATTGCCCTATCATAGAAGTTTAATAGTGCATTTCTCTCGTCATTTCATGCGCTTTGAGATGCCGCTTATCCCAATACGCTATCTGAAATAGGAGCGACGTAAATTGAACAGATGTGATAGAATTTCGCTGAATTCTTATATTAACCAAAATATAAAATGATCTAATCGGGTCTCTGATTGCCCTATCATAGAAGTTTAACAGTGCATTTTACTCGCCATTCCTCGCGTTTTAAGATGCCGCCTAGCCCAGTACGCTATCTGAAATAGGCACGACGTAAATTGAAAAAATGTGATAGAAACTTGCTGAATTCTGAAATTAACCATAATATAAAATGATCTAATCGGGTCTCTGTTTGCCCTACCCTAGAAGTTTAACAGTGCATTTTACTCGCCATTTCTTACGCTTTGAGATGCCGCTTAGCCCAATACGCTATCTGAAATATCAGCGACGTAAATTGAACAAATGTGATAGAATTTCGCTGAATTCTTATATTAACCAAAATATAAAATGTTCTAATCGGGTCTCTGATTGCCCTATCATAGAAGTTTAATAGTGCATTTTACTCGCCATTCCACGCGCTTTAAGATGCCGCCTAGCCCAGTACGCTATCTGAAATAGGAGCTACGTAAGTTGAACAAATGTCACAGAATTACGCTGAATTCTTATATTAACCGTAATATAAAATGATATAATCGGGTCTCTCTTTGCCTTATCCTAGAAGTTTAATAGTGCATTTTACTCGCTGTTTCATGCGCATTCAGATGCCGCATAGCCCAATACGCTATCTGAAATATCAGCGACGTAAATTGAACAAATGTGATAGAATTTCGCTGAATGCTTATATTAATCTTAATGTAAAATGATCTAATCGGGTCTTTGTTCTCCCTACCCTAGAAGTTTAATAGTGCATTTCACTCGTCATTTCATGCGCATTGAGATGCCGCCTAGCGCAATACGC
Source organism: Macropis europaea (assembly GCA_916610135.2). NCBI lineage: Eukaryota > Metazoa > Arthropoda > Insecta > Hymenoptera > Melittidae > Macropis > Macropis europaea. The sequence goes on along the minus strand of CAKAJE020001060.1, from coordinate 251,384 downwards.
TATCTGAAATATCAGCGACGTAAATAGAACAAATGTGATAGAATTTCGCTGAATCCTTATATTAACCAAAATATAAAATGATCTAATCGGGTCTCTGTTTGCCTTACCCTAGAAGTTTAATAGTGCATTTTACTCGCCATTTCATGCGATTTGAGATGCTGCTTAGCCCAATACGCTATCTGAAATAGGAGCGACGTAAATTGAACAAATGTGATAGAATTTCGCTGACTTCTTATATTAACCAAAATATAAAATGATCTAATCCGGTCTCTGTTTGCCTTACCGTAGAAGTTTAATAGTGCATTTTACTCGCCATTTCTTACGCTTTGAGATGCCGCTCAGCCCAATACGCTATCTGAAATATCAGCTACGTAAATTGGACAAATGTGATAGAATTTCGCTGAATTCTTATATTAACCGTAATATAACATGATCAAATCGGGTCTCTGTTTGCCTTATCCTAGAAGTTTAATAGTGCATTTTACTCGCTATTTCATGCGCATTGAGATGCCGCTTAGCCCAATACGCTATCTGAAATATCAGCGACGTAAATTGAACAAATGTGATAGAATTTCGCTGAATGCTTATATTAATCTTAATGTAAAATGATCTAATCGGGTCTTTGTTCGCCCTACCCTAGAAGTTTAATAGTGCATTTCACTCGTCATTTCATGCGCATTGAGATGCCGCCTAGCGCAATACGCTATCTGAAATATCAGCGACGTAAATTGAACAAATGTGATAGAATTTCGCTGAATCGTTATATTAACCAAAATATAAAATGATCTAATCGGGTCTCTGTTTGCCTTACCGTAGAAGTTTAATAGTGCATTTTACTCGCCATTTCATGCGATTTGAGATGCTGCTTATCCCAATACGCTATCTGAAATAAGAGCGACGTAAATTGAACAAATGTGATAGAATTTCGCTGAATTCTTAAATTAACCATAATATAAAATGATCTAATCGGGTCTCTGTTTGCCCTACCCTAGACGTTTAATAGTGCATTTTACTCGTCATTTCATGCGATTTGACATGCCGCTCAGCCCAATACGCTATCTGAAATAGGAGCGACGTAAATTGAACAAATGTGATAGAATTTCAGTGAATTCATTTATGAACCATAATGTAAAATGATCTAATCGGGTCTCTGTTTGCCCTACCCTCGAAGTTTAATAGTGCATTTTACTCGCCATTTCTTGCGCTTTGAGATGCCGCTTAGCCCAATACGCTATCTGAAATATCAGCGACGTAAATTGAACAAATGTGATAGAATTTCGCTGAATTCTTATATTAACCAAAATATGAAATGTTCTAATCGGGTCTCTGATTGCCCTATCATAGAAGTTTAATAGTGCATTTCTCTCGTCATTTCATGCGCTTTGAGATGCCGCTTATCCCAATACGCTATCTGAAATAGGAGCGACGTAAATTGAACAGATGTGATAGAATTTCGCTGAATTCTTATATTAACCAAAATATAAAATGATCTAATCGGGTCTCTGATTGCCCTATCATAGAAGTTTAACAGTGCATTTTACTCGCCATTCCTCGCGTTTTAAGATGCCGCCTAGCCCAGTACGCTATCTGAAATAGGAACGACGTAAATTGAAAAAATGTGATAGAAACTTGCTGAATTCTGAAATTAACCATAATATAAAATGATCTAATCGGGTCTCTGTTTGCCCTACCCTAGAAGTTTAACAGTGCATTTTACTCGCCATTTCTTACGCTTTGAGATGCCGCTTAGCCCAATACGCTATCTGAAATATCAGCGACGTAAATTGAACAAATGTGATAGAATTTCGCTGAATTCTTATATTAACCAAAATATAAAATGTTCTAATCGGGTCTCTGATTGCCCTATCATAGAAGTTTAATAGTGCATTTTACTCGCCATTCCACGCGCTTTAAGATGCCGCCTAGCCCAGTACGCTATCTGAAATAGGAGCTACGTAAGTTGAACAAATGTCACAGAATTACGCTGAATTCTTATATTAACCGTAATATAAAATGATATAATCGGGTCTCTCTTTGCCTTATCCTAGAAGTTTAATAGTGCATTTTACTCGCTGTTTCATGCGCATTCAGATGCCGCATAGCCCAATACGCTATCTGAAATATCAGCGACGTAAATTGAACAAATGTGATAGAATTTCGCTGAATGCTTATATTAATCTTAATGTAAAATGATCTAATCGGGTCTTTGTTCTCCCTACCCTAGAAGTTTAATAGTGCATTTCACTCGTCATTTCATGCGCATTGAGATGCCGCCTAGCGCAATACGCTATCTGAAATATCAGCGACGTAAATAGAACAAATGTGATAGAATTTCGCTGAATCGTTATATTAACCAAAATATAAAATGATCTAATCGGGTCTCTGTTTGCCTTACCCTAGAAGTTTAATAGTGCATTTTACTCGCCATTTCATGCGATTTGAGATGCTGCTTAGCCCAATACGCTATCTGAAATAGGAGCGACGTAAATTGAACAAATGTGATAGAATTTCGCTGACTTCTTATATTAACCAAAATATAAAATGATCTAATCCGGTCTCTGTTTGCCTTACCGTAGAAGTTTAATAGTGCATTTTACTCGCCATTTCTTACGCTTTGAGATGCCGCTCAGCCCAATACGCTATCTGAAATATCAGCGACGTAAATTGGACAAATGTGATAGAATTTCGCTGAATTCTTATATTAACCGTAATATAACATGATCAAATCGGGTCTCTGTTTGCCTTATCCTAGAAGTTTAATAGTGCATTTTACTCGCTATTTCATGCGCATTGAGATGCCGCTTAGCCCAATACGCTATCTGAAATATCAGCGACGTAAATTGAACAAATGTGATAGAATTTCGCTGAATGCTTATATTAATCTTAATGTAAAATGATCTAATCGGGTCTTTGTTCGCCCTACCCTAGAAGTTTAATAGTGCATTTCACTCGTCATTTCATGCGCATTGAGATGCCGCCTAGCGCAATACGCTATCTGAAATATCAGCGACGTAAATTGAACAAATGTGATAGAATTTCGCTGAATCGTTATATTAACCAAAATATAAAATGATCTAATCGGGTCTCTGTTTGCCTTACCGTAGAAGTTTAATAGTGCATTTTACTCGCCATTTCATGCGATTTGAGATGCTGCTTATCCCAATACGCTATCTGAAATAAGAGCGACGTAAATTGAACAAATGTGATAGAATTTCGCTGAATTCTTAAATTAACCATAATATAAAATGATCTAATCGGGTCTCTGTTTGCCCTACCCTAGACGTTTAATAGTGCATTTTACTCGTCATTTCATGCGATTTGACATGCCGCTCAGCCCAATACGCTATCTGAAATAGGAGCGACGTAAATTGAACAAATGTGATAGAATTTCAGTGAATTCATTTATGAACCATAATGTAAAATGATCTAATCGGGTCTCTGTTTGCCCTACCCTCGAAGTTTAATAGTGCATTTTACTCGCCATTTCTTGCGCTTTGAGATGCCGCTTAGCCCAATACGCTATCTGAAATATCAGCGACGTAAATTGAACAAATGTGATAGAATTTCGCTGAATTCTTATATTAACCAAAATATAAAATGTTCTAATCGGGTCTCTGATTGCCCTATCATAGAAGTTTAATAGTGCATTGTACTCGTCATTCCACGCGCTTTAAGATGCCGCCTAGCCCAGTACGCTATCTGAAATAGGAGGCACGTAAGTTGAACAAATGTCACAGAATTACGCTGAATTCTTATATTAACCGTAATATAAAATGATATAATCGGGTCTCTGTTTGCCTTATCCTAGAAGTTTAATAGTGCATTTTACTCGCCATTTCATGCGCTTTGAGATGCCGCTTAGCCCAATACGCTATCTGAAATAGGAGCGACGTAAATTGAACAAATGTGATAGAATTTCCCTGAAATGTTATAATAAACAAAATATAAAATGATCTAATCGGAACTCTGATTGCCCTATCATAGAAGTTTAGTAGTGCATTTTACTCGCCCATCCACGCGCTATAAGATGCCGCCTAGCCCGGTACGCTATCTGAAATAGGAGCGACGTAAGTTGAACAAATGTGATAGAATTACGCTGAATTCTTATATTAACCGTAATATAAAATGATGTAATCGGGTCTCTGTTTGCCGTACCCTAGAACTTTAATAGTGCATTTTACTCGTCATTTCATGCGCTTTGACATGCCGCTTAGCCCAATACGCTATCTGAAATAGGAGCGACGTAAATTGAACAAATGTGATAGAATTTCAGTGAATTCATTTATTAACCATAATGTAAAATGATCTAATCGGGTCTCTGTTCGTCCTAGTCTAGAAGTGTAATAGTGCATTTTATTCGCCAATGCATGCGCTTTGAGATGCTGCTTAGCCGAATACGCTATCTGATATCAGAGTGACGTAAATTGAACAAATGTGATAGTATTTCGCTGAATTCTTATATTAACGAAAATATAAAATGATCTAATCGGGTCTCTGATTGCCCTATCATAGAAGTTTATATAGTGCATTTTACTCGCCATTCCACGCGCTTTAACATGCCGCCTAGCCCAGTGCGCTATCTGAAATAGGAGTGACGTAAGTTGAACAAATGTGATAGTATTACGCTGAATTCTTATATTAACCGTAATATAAAATGATCTAATCGGGTCTCTGTTTGCCCTACCCTAGAAGTTTAATAGTGCATTTTACTCGCCATTTCATGCGCTTTGAGATGACGCTTAGCCCAATACGCTATCTGAAATAGGAGCGACGTAAATTGAACAAATGTGATAGAATTTCGCTGAATTCTTATATTAACCAAAATATAAAATGATCTAATCGGGTCTCTGATTGCCCTATCATAGAAGTTTATATAGTGCATTTTACTCGCCATTCCACGCGCTTTAAGATGCCGCCTAGCCCAGTACGCTATCTGAAATAGGAACAACGTAAATTGAAAAAATGTGATAGAAACTTGCTGAATTCTTAAATTAACCATAATATAAAATGATCTAATCGGGTCTCTGTTTGCCCTATCCTAGAAGTTTAACAGTGCATTTTACTCGCCATTTCTTACGCTTTGAGATGCCGCTTAGCCCAATTCGCTATCTGAAATAGGAGCGACGTAAATTGGACAAATGTGATAGAATTTCGCTGAATTCTTATATTAACCGTAATATAACATGATCTAATCGGGTCTCTGTTTGCCTTATCCTAGAAGTTTAATAGTGCATTTTACTCGCTATTTCATGCGTATTGAGATGCCGCTTAGCCCAATACGCTATCTGAAATATCAGCGACGTAAATTGAACAAATGTGATAGAATTTCGCTGAATGCTTATATTAATCTTAATATAAAATGATCTAATCGGGTCTTTGTTCGCCCTACCCTAGAGGTTTAATAGTGCATTTCACTCGTCATTTCATGCGCATTGAGATGCCGCCTAGCCCAATACGCCATCTGAAATAGGAGCGACGTAAATTGAACAAATGTGATAGAATTTCATTGAATTCTTATATTAACCAAAATATAAAATGATCTAATCGGCTCTCTGATTGCCCTATCATAGAAGTTTATACAGTGCATTTTACTCGCCATTCCACGCGCTTTAAGATGCCGCCTAGCCCAGTACGCTATCTGAAATACGAACAACGTAAATTGAACAATTGTGATAGAATTTCCCTGAATTCTTATATTAACCTTAATGTAAAATGATCTAATCGGGTCTCTGTTCGCCCTACCCTAGAAGTTTAATAGTGCATTTCACTCGTCATTTCATGCGCTGTCAGATGCCGCTTAGCCCAATACGCTATCTGAAATAGGAGCGACGTAAATTGAACAAATATGATAGAATTTCGCTGAATTCATATATTAACCGTAATATAAAATGATCTAATCGGGTCCCTGTTTGCCCTACCCTAGAAGTTTAATAGTGCATTTAACTCGCCATTTCATGCGCTTTGAGATGCCTCTTAGCCCAATACGCTATCTGAAATAGGAGCGACGTAAATTGAACAAATGTGATAGAAATACGCTGAATTCTTATATTAACCGTAATATAGAATGATCTAATCGGGTCTCTGTTTGCCTTACCCTATAAGTTTAATAGTGCATTTTTCTCGCCATTCCATGCGGTTTGAGATGCCGCTTAGCCCAATACGCTATCTGAAATAGGAGCGACGTAAATTGAACAAATGTGATAGAATTTCGCTGAATTCTTAAATTAACTATAATATAAAATTATCTAATCGGGTCTCTGTTTGCCCTACCTTAGAAGATTAATAGTGCATTTTACTCGTCATTTCATGCGCTTTGAGGTGCCGCTTAGCCCAATACGCTATCTGAAATAGGAGCGATGTGAATTGAACAAATGTGATAGAATTTCGCTGAATTCTTTTATTAACCATAATGTAAAATGATCTAATCGGGTCTCTGTTCGCCCTAGCCTAGAAGTTTAATAGTGCATTTTACTCGCCATTTCATGCGCTTTGAGATGCCGCCTAGCCCAGTACGCTTTCTGAAATAGGAGCGACGTAAATTGAGCAAATGTGATAGAATTTCAGTGAATTCATTTATTAACCATAATGTAAAATGATCTAATCGGGGCCCTGTTTGCCCTACCCTAGAAGTTTAATAGTGCATTTTACTCGCCATTTCTTGCGCTTTGAGATGCCGCTTAGCCCAATACGCTATCTGAAATATCAGCGACGTAAATTAAACAAATGTGATAGAATTTCGCTGAATCCTTATATTAACCAAAATATAAAATGATCTAATCGGCTCTTTGATTGCCGTATCATAGAAGTTTAGTAGTGCATTTTACTCGCCGTTCCACGCGCTTTAAGATGCCGCCTACTCCAGTACGCTATCTGAAATAGGAGCGACGTAAGTTGAACAAATGTGATAGAATTTCGCTGAATTCTTAAATTAACCCTAATATAAAATGATCTAATCGGGTCTCTGTTTGCCCTACCCCAGTAGTTTAAGAGTGCATTTTACTCGCCATTTCTTGCGCTTTGAGATGCCGCTTAGCCCAATTCGCTATCTGAAATAGGAGCGACGTAAATTGGACAAATGTGATAGAATTTCGCTGAATTCTTATATTAACTGTAATATAAAATGATCTAATCGGGTCTCTGTTTGCCTTACCCTAGAAGTTTAATAGTGCATTTTACTCGTCATTTCATGCGCTTTGAGATGCCGCTTTGCCCAATACGCTATCTGAAATAGGAGCGACGTAAATTGAACAAATATGATAGAATTAAGCTGAATTCTTAAATTAACCCTAATATAAAATGATCTAATCGGGTCTCTGTTTGCCCTACCCTAGTAGTTTAATAGTGCATTCTACTCGCCATTTCTTGCGCTTTGAGATGCCGCTTAGCCCAATCTGCTATCTGAAATAGGAGCGAAGCAAATTGAACAAATGTGATAGAATTTCGCTGAATTCTTATATTAATCTTAATGTAAAATGATCTAATCGGGTCTTTGTTCGCCCTACCGTAGAAGTTTAATAGTGCATTTCACTCGTCATTTCATGCGCATTGAGATGCCGCTTAGCCCAATACGCTATCTGAACTAGGAGCGACGTAAATTAAACAAATGTGATAGAATTTCGCTGAATTCTTATATTAACCAAAATATAAAATGATCTAATCGGGTCTCTGATTGCCCTATCATAGAAGTTTAACAGTGCATTTTACTCGCCATTCCTCGCGTTTTAAGGTGCCGCATAGCCCAGTACGCTAGCTGAAATAGGAACGACGTAAATTGGACAAATGTGATAGAATTTCGCTGAATTCTTAAATTAACCCTAATATAAAATGATCTAATCGGGTCTCTGTTTGCCCTACCCTAGAAGTTTAATAGTGCATTTTACTCGCCATTTCATGCGCATTGAGATGCCGCTTAGCCCAATACGCTATCTGAAATAGGAGCGACGTAAATTGAACAAATGTGATAGAATTTCGCTGAATTCTTATATTAACCAAAATATAAAATGATCTAATCGACTCTCTGATTGCCCTATCATAGAAGTTTAGTAGTGCATTTTACTCGCCCTTCCACGAGCTTTAAGATGCCGCCTAGCCCAGTACGCTATCTGAACTATGAGCGACGCAAGTTGAACAAATGTAATAGAATTTCGCTGAATTCTTAAATTAATCCTAATATAAAATGATCTAATCGGGTCTCTGTTTGCCCTACCCTAGAAGTTTAATAGTGCATTTTATTCGCCATTTCATGCGCTTTCAGATGCCGCTTAGCCCAATACGCTATCTGAAATATGAGCGACGTAAATTGAACATATGTGATAGAATTTCCTTGAAATCTTATATTAAACAAAATATAAAATGATCTAATGGGGTCTCCGATTACCCTATCATTGAAGTTTAGTTGTGCATTTTACTCGCCCTTCCACGCGCTTTAGGATGCCGTATAGCCCTGTACGCTATCTGAAATAGGAGCGACGTAAGTTGAACAAATGTGATAGAATTACGCAGAATTCTTAAATTCACCATAATATAAAATGATCTAATCGGGTCTCTGCTTGCCCTACCCTAGAAGTTTAATAGTGCATTTTACTCGTCATTTCATGCGCTTAGATATGCCGCTTAGCCCAATACGCTATCTGAACTAGGAGCGACGTAATTTGAACAAATGTGAGAGAATTTCGCTGAATTCTTAAATTCACTATAATATAAACTGAACTAATCGGGTCTCTGTTTGCCTACCCTAGAAGTTTAATAGTGCATTTTACTCGTCATTTCATGCGCTTTGAGTTGCCGCTTAGCCCAATACGCTATCTGAAATAGGAGCGATGTAAATTGAACAAATGTGATAGAATTTCGCTGAATTCTTATATTAATCTTAATGTAAAATGATCTAATCGGGTCTTTGTTCGCCCTACCCTAGAAGTTTAATAGTGCATTTCACTCGTCATTTCATGCGCATTGAGATGCCGCTTAGCCCAATACGCTATCTGAACTAGGAGCGACGTAAATTGAACAAATGTGATAGAATTTCGCTGAATTCTTATATTAACCAAAATATAAAATGATCTAATCGGGTCTCTGATTGCCCTATCATAGAAGTTTAGCAGTGCATTTTACTCGCCATTCCTCGCGTTTTAAGATGCCGCATAGCCAGTACGCTAGCTGAAATAGGAACGACGTAAATTGAACAAATGTGATAGAATTTCGCTGAATTCTTAAATTAACCATAATATAAAATGATCTAATCGGGTCTCTGTTTGCCCTACCCTAGAAGTTTAGTAGTGCATTTTTACTCGCCATTTCATGCGCATTGAGATGCCGCTTAGCCCAATACGCTATCTGAAATAGGAGCGACGTAAATTGACCAAATGTGATAGAATTTCGATGAATTCTTAAATTAACCATAATATAGAGTTTTCTAATCGGGTCTCTGTTTGCCCTACCCTAGAAGTTTAATAGTGCATTTTACTCGCCATTTCTTGCGCTTTGAGGATGCCGCTTAGCCCAATACGCTATCTGAAATATCAGCGACGTAAATTGAACAAATGTGATACAATTTCGCTGAATCCTTATATTAACCAAAATATAAAATGACCTAATCGGCTCTCTGATTGCCGTATCATAGAAGTTTAGTAGTGCATTTTACTCGCCGTTCCACGCGCTTTATGATGCCGCATAGCCCAGTACGCTATCTGAAATAGGAGCGACGTAAGTTGAACAAATGTGATAGAATTTCGCTGAATTCTTAAATTAACCCTAATATAAAATGATCTAATCGGGTCTCTGTTTGCCCTACCCTAGAAGTTTAATAGTGCATTTTACTCGCCATTTCTTGCGCTTTGAGATGCCGCTTAGCCCAATACGCTATCTGAAATAGGAGCGACGTAAATTGACCAAATGTGATAGAATTTCGATGAATTCTTAAATTAACCATAATATAGAGTTTTCTAATCCGGTCTCTGTTTGCCCTACCCTAGAAGTTTAATAGTGCATTTTACTCGCCATTTCTTGCGCTTTGAGATGCCGCTTAGCCCAATACGCTATCTGAAATATCAGCGACGTAAATTGAACAAATGTGATACAATTTCGCTGAATCCTTATATTAACCAAAATATAAAATGACCTAATCGGCTCTCTGATTGCCGTATCATAGAAGTTTAGTAGTGCATTTTACTCGCCGTTCCACGCGCTTTAAGATGCCGCATAGCCCAGTACGCTATCTGAAATAGGAGCGACGTAAGTTGAACAAATGTGATAGAATTTCGCTGAATTCTTAAATTAACCCTAATATAAAATGATCTAATCGGGTCTCTGTTTGCCCTACCCTAGAAGTTTAATAGTGCATTTTACTCGCCATTTCTTGCGCTTTGAGATGCCGCTTAGCCCAATACGCTATCTGAAATATCAGCGACGTAAATTGAACAAATGTGAGAGAATTTCGCTGAATTCTTATATTAACCTTAATGTAAAATGTTCTAATCAGGTCTCCGTTCGCCCTACCCTAGAAGATTAATAGTGCATTTCACTCGTCATTTCATGCGCTTTGAGATGCCGCTTAGCCCCATACGCTATCTGAAATAGGAGCGACGTAAGTTGAACAAATGTGATAGAATTTCGCTGAGTTCTTATATTAACCAAAATATAAAATGATCTAATCGACTCTCTGATTGCCCTATCATAGAAGTTTAGTAGTGCATTTTACTCGCCCTTCCACGCGCTTTAACATGCCGCCTAGCCCAGTACGCTATCTGAAATAGGATCGACGTAAGTTGAACAAACGTGATAGAATTTCGCTGAATTCTTAAATTAACCCTAATATAAAATGATCTAATCGGGTCTCTGTTTGCCCTACCCTAGAAGTTTAATAGTGCATTTTACACGCCATTTCGTGCGCTTTCAGATGCCGCTTAGCCCAATACGGTATCTGAAATATGAGCGACGTAAATTGAACAAATGTGATAGAATTTCGCTGAATTCTTATATTAATCTTAATGTAAAATGATCTAATCGGGTCTTTGTTCGCCCTACCCTAGAAGTTTAATAGTGCATTTCACTCGCCATTTCATGCGCATTGAGATGCCGCTTAGCCCAATTCGCTATCTGAAATAGGAGCGACGTAAGTTGAACAAATGTGATAGAATTTCGCTGAATTCATATATTAACCGTAACATAAAATGATCTAATCGGGTCTCTGTGGGCCCTACCGTAGAAGTTTAATAGTGCATCTTACTCGCCATTTCATGCGCTTTGAGATGCCTCTTAGCCCAATACGCTATCTGAAATAGGAGCGACGTAAATTGAACAAATGTGATAGAATTTCGCTGAATTCTTTTATTAACCATAATGTAAAATGATCTAATCGGGTCTCTGTTCGCCCTAGCCTAGAACTTTAATAGTGCATTTTATTCGCCATTTCATACGCTATGAAATGCCGCTTAGCCCAATACGCTATCTGAAATAGGAGCGACGTAAGTTGAACAAATGTGATAGAATTTCGCTGAATTCTTTTATTAACCATAATGTAAAATGATCTAATCGGGTCTCTGTTTGCCCTACCCTAGAACTTTAATAGTGCATTTTACACGCCATTTCATGCGCTTTGAGATGCCGCGTATCCCAATAGCTATCTGAAATAGCAGCGACGTAAATGGAACAAATGTGATAGAATTTCCCTGAATTCTTATATTAACCAAAATATAAAATGATCTAATCGGGTCTCTGATTGCCCTATCATAGAAGTTTAACAGTGCATTTTACTCGCCATTCCTCGCGTTCTAAGATACCGCCTAGCCCAGTACGCTAGCTGAAATAGGAACGACGTAAATTGAACAAATGTGATAGAATTTCGCTGAATTCTTTAATTAACCTTAATATAAAATGATCTAATCGGGTCTCTGTTTGCCCTACCCTAGAAGTTTAATAGTGCATTTTACTCGCCATTTCTTGCGCTTTGAGATGCCGCTTAGCCCAATACGCTATCTGAAATATCAGCGACGTAAATTGAACAAATGTGAGAGAATTTCGCTGAATTCTTATATTAACCTTAATGTAAAATGTTCTAATCAGGTCTCCGTTCGCCCTACCCTAGAAGATTAATAGTGCATTTCACTCGTCATTTCATGCGCTTTGAGATGCCGCTTAGCCCCATACGCTATCTGAAATAGGAGCGACGTAAATTGAACAAATGTGATAGAATTTCGCTGAATTCTTATATTAACCAAAATATAAAATGATCTAATCGACTCTCTGATTGCCCTATCATAGAAGTTTAGTAGTGCATTTTACTCGCCCTTCCACGCGCTTTAAGATGCCGCCTAGCCCAGTACGCTATCTGAAATAGGATCGACGTAAGTTGAACAAATGTGATAGATTTTCGCTGAATTCTTAAATTAACCCTAATATAAAATGATCTAATCGGGTCTCTGTTTGCCCTACCCTAGAAGTTTAATAGTGCATTTTACACGCCATTTCGTGCGCTTTCAGATGCCGCTTAGCCCAATACGGTATCTGAAATATGAGCGACGTAAATTGAACAAATGTGATAGAATTTCGCTGAATTCTTATATTAATCTTAATGTAAAATGATCTAATCGGGTCTTTGTTCGCCCTACCCTAGAAGTTTAATAGTGCATTTCACTCGTCATTTCATGCGCATTGAGATGCCGCTTAGCCCAATTCGCTATCTGAAATAGGAGCAACGAAAATTGAACAAATGTGATAGAATTTCGCTGAATTGTTATATTAACCAAAATATAAAATGATCTAATCGGGTCTCTGATTGCCCTATCATAGAAGTTTAGTAGTGCATTTTACTCGCCCTTCCACGCGCATTAAGATGCCGCCTAGCCCAGTACGCTATCTGAAATAGGATCGACGTAAGTTGAACAAATGTGATAGAATTTCGCTGAATTCTTAAATTAACCCTAATATAAAATGATCTAATCGGGTCTCTGTTTGCCCTACCCTAGAAGTTTAATAGTGCATTTTACACGCCATTTCGTGCGCTTTCAGATGCCGCTTAGCCCAATACGGTATCTGAAATATGAGCGACGTAAATTGAACAAATGTGATAGAATTTCGCTGAATTCTTATATTAATCTTAATGTAAAATGATCTAATCGGGTCTTTGTTCGCCCTACCCTAGAAGTTTAATAGTGCATTTCACTCGTCATTTCATGCGCATTGAGATGCCGCTTAGCCCAATTCGCTATCTGAAATAGGAGCAACGTAAATTGAACAAATGTGATAGAATTTCGCTGAATTCTTATATTAACCAAAATATAAAATGATCTAATCGGGTCTCTGATTGCCCTATCATAGAAGTTTAACAGTGCATTTTACTCGTCATTCCTCGCGTTTTAAGATGCCGCCTAGCCCAGTACGCTAGCTGAAATAGGAACGACGTAAATAGAACGAATGTGATAGAATTTCGTTGAATTCTTAAATTAACCTTAATATAAAATGATCTAATCGGGTCTCTGTTTGCCTCACCCTAGAAGTTTAATAGTGCATTTTACTCGCCATTTCATGCGATTTGAGATGCTGCTTAGCGCAATACGCTATCTGAAATAGGAGCGACGTAAATTGAACAAATGTGATAGAATTTCGCTGAATTCTTATATTAACCCAAATATAAAATGATCTAATCGGGTCTCTGATTGCCCTATCATAGAAGTTTAGTAGTGCATTTTACTCGCCATTCCACGCGCTTTAAGATGCCGCGTAGCCCAATACGCTATCTGAAATAGGAGCGACGTAAGTTGAACAAATGTGATAGAATTTCGCTGAATTCTTTTATTAACCATAATGTAAAATGATCTAATCGGGTCACTGTTTGCCCTACCCTAGAAGTTTAATAGTGCATTTTGCACGCCATTTCGTGCGCTTCCAGATGCCGCTTAGCCCAATACGCTATCTGAAATATCAGCGACGTAAATTGAACAAATGTGATAGAATTTCGCTGAATTCTTAAATTAACCCTAATATAAAATTATCTAATCGGGTCTCTGTTTGCCCTGCCCTAGAAGTTTAATAGTGCATTTCACTCGACATTTCATGCGCTTAGATATGCCGCTTAGCCCAATACGCTATCTGAACTAGGAGCGACGTAATTTGAACAAATGTGAGAGAATTTCGCTGAATTCTTAAATTCACTATAATATAAACTGAACTAATCGGGTCTCTGTTTGCCCTACCCTAGAAGTTTAATAGTGCATTTCACTCGCCATTTCTTGCGCTTTGAGATGCCGCTTAGCCCAATACGCTATCTGAAATATCAGCGACGTAAGTTGAACAAATGTGATAGAATTACGCCTAATTCTTATATTAACCGTAATATAAAATGATCTAATCGGGTCTCTGTTTGCCTTATCCTAGAAGTTTAATTGTGCATTTCACTCGCCATTCCATGCGCTTTGAGATGCCGCTTAGCCCAATACGCTATCTGATATAGGAGCGACGTAAATTGAACAAATGTGATAGAATTTCGCTGGATTCTTATATTAACCAAAATATAAAATGATCTAATCCGGTCTCTGTTTGCCCTACCCTAGAAGTTTAATAGTGCATTTTACTCGCCATTTCTTGCGCTTTGAGATGCCGCTTAGCCCAATACGCTATCTGAAATATCAGCGACGTAAATTGAACAAATGTGAGAGAATTTCGCTGAATTCTTATATTAAGCTTAATGTAGAATGTTCTAATCGGGTCTCTGTTCGCCCTACCCTAGAAGATTAATAGTGCATTTCACTCGTCATTTCATGCGCTTTCAGATGCCGCTTAGCACAATACGCTATCTGAAATAGGAGCGACGTAAGTTGAACAAATGTGATAGAATTACGCTGAATTCTTTTATTAACCATAATGTAAAATGATCTAATCGGGTCTCTGTTCGCCCTAGCCTAGAACTTTAATAGTGCATTTTATTCGCCATTTCATACGCTATGAAATGCCGCTTAGCCCAATACGCTATCTGAAATAGGAGCGACGTAAGTTGAACAAATGTGATAGAATTTCGCTGAATTCTTTTATTAACCATAATGTAAAATGATCTAATCGGGTCTCTGTTTGCCCTACCCTAGAACTTTAATAGTGCATTTTACACGCCATTTCATGCGCTTTGAGATGCCGCGTATCCCAATAGCTATCTGAAATAGCAGCGACGTAAATGGAACAAATGTGATAGAATTTCCCTGAATTCTTATATTAACCAAAATATAAAATGATCTAATCGGGTCTCTGATTGCCCTATCATAGAAGTTTAACAGTGCATTTTACTCGCCATTCCTCGCGTTCTAAGATGCCGCCTAGCCCAGTACGCTAGCTGAAATAGGAACGACGTAAATTGAACAAATGTGATAGAATTTCGCTGAATTCTTTAATTAACCTTAATATAAAATGATCTAATCGGGTCTCTGTTTGCCCTACCCTAGAAGTTTAATAGTGCATTTTACTCGCCATTTCTTGCGCTTTGAGATGCCGCTTAGCCCAATACGCTATCTGAAATATCAGCGACGTAAATTGAACAAATGTGAGAGAATTTCGCTGAATTCTTATATTAACCTTAATGTAAAATGTTCTAATCAGGTCTCCGTTCGCCCTACCCTAGAAGATTAATAGTGCATTTCACTCGTCATTTCATGCGCTTTGAGATGCCGCTTAGCCCCATACGCTATCTGAAATAGGAGCGACGTAAATTGAACAAATGTGATAGAATTTCGCTGAATTCTTATATTAACCAAAATATAAAATGATCTAATCGACTCTCTGATTGCCCTATCATAGAAGTTTAGTAGTGCATTTTACTCGCCCTTCCACGCGCTTTAAGATGCCGCCTAGCCCAGTACGCTATCTGAAATAGGATCGACGTAAGTTGAACAAATGTGATAAAATTTCGCTGAATTCTTAAATTAACCCTAATATAAAATGATCTAATCGGGTCTCTGTTTGCCCTACCCTAGAAGTTTAATAGTGCATTTTACACGCCATTTCGTGCGCTTTCAGATGCCGCTTAGCCCAATACGGTATCTGAAATATGAGCGACGTAAATTGAACAAATGTGATAGAATTTCGCTGAATTCTTATATTAATCTTAATGTAAAATGATCTAATCGGGTCTTTGTTCGCCCTACCCTAGAAGTTTAATAGTGCATTTCACTCGTCATTTCATGCGCATTGAGATGCCGCTTAGCCCAATTCGCTATCTGAAATAGGAGCAACGAAAATTGAACAAATGTGATAGAATTTCGCTGAATTGTTATATTAACCAAAATATAAAATGATCTAATCGGGTCTCTGATTGCCCTATCATAGAAGTTTAGTAGTGCATTTTACTCGCCCTTCCACGCGCATTAAGATGCCGCCTAGCCCAGTACGCTATCTGAAATAGGATCGACGTAAGTTGAACAAATGTGATAGAATTTCGCTGAATTCTTAAATTAACCCTAATATAAAATGATCTAATCGGGTCTCTGTTTGCCCTACCCTAGAAGTTTAATAGTGCATTTTACACGCCATTTCGTGCGCTTTCAGATGCCGCTTAGCCCAATACGGTATCTGAAATATGAGCGACGTAAATTGAACAAATGTGATAGAATTTCGCTGAATTCTTATATTAATCTTAATGTAAAATGATCTAATCGGGTCTTTGTTCGCCCTACCCTAGAAGTTTAATAGTGCATTTCACTCGTCATTTCATGCGCATTGAGATGCCGCTTAGCCCAATTCGCTATCTGAAATAGGAGCAACGTAAATTGAACAAATGTGATAGAATTTCGCTGAATTCTTATATTAACCAAAATATAAAATGATCTAATCGGGTCTCTGATTGCCCTATCATAGAAGTTTAACAGTGCATTTTACTCGTCATTCCTCGCGTTTTAAGATGCCGCCTAGCCCAGTACGCTAGCTGAAATAGGAACGACGTAAATAGAACAAATGTGATAGAATTTCGTTGAATTCTTAAATTAACCTTAATATAAAATGATCTAATCGGGTCTCTGTTTGCCTCACCCTAGAAGTTTAATAGTGCATTTTACTCGCCATTTCATGCGATTTGAGATGCTGCTTAGCGCAATACGCTATCTGAAATAGGAGCGACGTAAATTGAACAAATGTGATAGAATTTCGCTGAATTCTTATATTAACCCAAATATAAAATGATCTAATCGGGTCTCTGATTGCCCTATCATAGAAGTTTAGTAGTGCATTTTACTCGCCATTCCACGCGCTTTAAGATGCCGCGTAGCCCAATACGCTATCTGAAATAGGAGCGACGTAAGTTGAACAAATGTGATAGAATTTCGCTGAATTCTTTTATTAACCATAATGTAAAATGATCTAATCGGGTCACTGTTTGCCCTACCCTAGAAGTTTAATAGTGCATTTTGCACGCCATTTCGTGCGCTTCCAGATGCCGCTTAGCCCAATACGCTATCTGAAATATCAGCGACGTAAATTGAACAAATGTGATAGAATTTCGCTGAATTCTTAAATTAACCCTAATATAAAATTATCTAATCGGGTCTCTGTTTGCCCTGCCCTAGAAGTTTAATAGTGCATTTCACTCGACATTTCATGCGCTTAGATATGCCGCTTAGCCCAATACGCTATCTGAACTAGGAGCGACGTAATTTGAACAAATGTGAGAGAATTTCGCTGAATTCTTAAATTCACTATAATATAAACTGAACTAATCGGGTCTCTGTTTGCCCTACCCTAGAAGTTTAATAGTGCATTTCACTCGCCATTTCTTGCGCTTTGAGATGCCGCTTAGCCCAATACGCTATCTGAAATATCAGCGACGTAAGTTGAACAAATGTGATAGAATTACGCCTAATTCTTATATTAACCGTAATATAAAATGATCTAATCGGGTCTCTGTTTGCCCTACCCTAGAAGTTTAATAGTGCATTTTACTCGTCATTTCATGCGCTTTGAGTTGCCGCTTAGCCCAATACGCTATCTGAAATAGGAGCGATGTAAATTGAACAAATGTGATAGAATTTCGCTGAATTCTTATATTAATCTTAATGTAAAATGATCTAATCGGGTCTTTGTTCGCCCTACCCTAGAAGTTTAATAGTGCATTTCACTCGCCATTCCATGCGCTTTGAGATGCCGCTTAGCCCAATACGCTATCTGATATAGGAGCGACGTAAATTGAACAAATGTGATAGAATTTCGCTGGATTCTTATATTAACCAAAATATAAAATGATCTAATCCGGTCTCTGTTTGCCCTACCCTAGAAGTTTAATAGTGCATTTTACTCGCCATTTCTTGCGCTTTGAGATGCCGCTTAGCCCAATACGCTATCTGAAATATCAGCGACGTAAATTGAACAAATGTGAGAGAATTTCGCTGAATTCTTATATTAAGCTTAATGTAGAATGTTCTAATCGGGTCTCTGTTCGCCCTACCCTAGAAGATTAATAGTGCATTTCACTCGTCATTTCATGCGCTTTCAGATGCCGCTTAGCACAATACGCTATCTGAAATAGGAGCGACGTAAGTTGAACAAATGTGATAGAATTACGCTGAATTCTTATATTAACCTTAATATAAAATGGTCTAATCGGGTCTCTGTTTGCCTTATCCTGAAAGTTTAACAGTGCGTCTTACTCGCCATTTCATGCGCTTTGAGATGCCGCTAAGCCCAATACGCTATCTGAAATAGGAGCGACGTAAATTGAACAAATGTGATAGAATTTCCCTGAAATGTTATAGTAAACAAAATATAAAATGATCTAATCGGAACTCTGATTGCCCTATCATAGAAGTTTAGTAGTGCATTTTACTCGCCCTTCCACGCGCTTTAAGATGCCGCCTAGCCCAGTACGCTATCTGAAATAGGAGCGACGTAAACTGAACAAATGTGATAGAATTTCCCTGAAATCTTATATTAAACAAAATATAAAATGATCTAATCGGGTCTCTGTTCGCCCTACCCAAGAAGTTTAATAGAGCATTTTACTCGCCATTCCACGCGCTTTAAGATGCCGCCTAGCCCAGTATGCTATCTGAAATAGGAACGACGTAAATTGAACAAATGTGATAGAATTTCGCTGAATTCTTAAATTAACCATAATACAAAATGATCTAATGGGGTCTCTGTTTGCCCTACCCTAGAAGTTTAATAATGCATTTTACTCGCCATTTCTTGCGCTTTGAGATGCTGCTTAGCACAAGTCGCTATCTGAAATAGGAGCGATGTAAATTGAACAAATGTGATAGAATTTCGCTGAATTCTTATATTAACCTTAATGTAAAATGATCTAATCGGGTCTCTGTTCGCCCTACCCTAGAAGTTTAATGGTGCATTTCACTCGTCATTTCATGCGCTTTGAGATGCCGCTTAGCCCAATAAGCTATCTGAAATAGGAGCGACATAAATTGAACAAATGTGATAGAATTTCGCTGAATTCTTATATTAACGAAAATATGAAATGATCTAATCGGGTCTCTGATTGCCCTATCATAGAAGTTTAATAGTGCATTTTACTCGCCATTCCACGCGCTTTAAGTTGCCGCCTAGCCGAGTACGCTATCTGACATAGGAGCTACGTAAGTTGAACAAATGTCACTGAATTACGCTGAATTCTTATATTAACCGTAATATAAAATGATCTAATCGGGTCTCTGTTTGCCTTATCCTAGAAGTTTAATAGTGCATTCTACTCGTCATATCATGCGCTTTGAGATGCCGCTTAGCCCAATACGCTATCTGACATAGGAGCGACGTAAATTGAAAAAATGTGATAGAATTTCGCTGAATACTTATATTAACCAAAATATAAAATGATCTAATCGGGTCTCTGATTGCCCTATCATAGAAGTTTAATAGTGCATTTCTCTCGTCATTTCATGCGCTTTGAGATGCCGCCTAGCCCAGTACGCTATCTGAAATAGGAACAACGTAAATTGAACAATTGTGATAGAATTTCCCTGAATTCTTATATTAACCTTAATGTAAAATGACCTAATAGGGTCTCTGTTCGCCCTACCCTAGAAGTTTAATAGTGCATTTCACGCGTCATTTCATGCGCTTCCAGATGCCGCTTAGCCCAATACGCTATCTGAAATAGGAGCGACGTAAATTGAACAAATGTGATAGAATTTCGCTGAATTCTTAAATTAACTATAATATAAAATTATCTAATCGCGTCTCTGTTTGCCCTACCCTAGAAGTTTAATAGTGCATTTCACTCGTCATTTCATGCGCTTTGAGATGCCGCTTTGCCCAATAAGCTATCTGAAATAGGAGCGACGTAAATTGAACAAATGTGATAGTATTTCGCTGAATTCTTATATTAACCAAAATATAAAATGATCTAAACGGCTCTCTGATTGCCCTATCATAGGAGTTTAGTAGTGCATTTTACTCGCCCTTCCACGCGCTTTAAGATGCCGCCTAGCCCAGTACGCTATCTGAAATAGGAACGACGTAAGTTGAACAAATGTGATAGAATTACGCTGAATTCTTTTATTAACCGTAATATAAAATGATCTAATCGGGTCTCTGTTTTCCTTACCCTAGAAGTTTAATAGCGCGTTTTACTCGCCATTTCATGCGCTTTGAGATACCGCTTATCCCAATACGCTATCTGAAATAGGAGCGACGTAAATTGAACAGATGTGATAGAATTTCGCTGAATTCTTATATTAACCAAAATATAAAATGATCTAATCGGGTCTCTGATTGCCCTATCATAGAAGTTTAACAGTGCATTTTACTCGCCATTCCTCGCGTTTTAAGATGCCGCCTAGCCCAGTACGCTATCTGAAATAGGAACGACGTAAATTGAAAAAATGTGATAGAAACTTGCTGAATTCTGAAATTAACCATAATATAAAATGATCTAATCGGGTCTCTGTTTGCCCTACCCTAGAAGTTTAACAGTGCATTTTACTCGCCATTTCTTACGCTTTGAGATGCCGCTTAGCCCAATACGCTATCTGAAATATCAGCGACGTAAATTGAACAAATGTGATAGAATTTCGCTGAATTCTTATATTAACCAAAATATAAAATGTTCTAATCGGGTCTCTGATTGCCCTATCATAGAAGTTTAATAGTGCATTTTACTCGCCATTCCACGCGCTTTAAGATGCCGCCTAGCCCAGTACGCTATCTGAAATAGGAGCTACGTAAGTTGAACAAATGTCACAGAATTACGCTGAATTCTTATATTAACCGTAATATAAAATGATATAATCGGGTCTCTCTTTGCCTTATCCTAGAAGTTTAATAGTGCATTTTACTCGCTGTTTCATGCGCATTCAGATGCCGCATAGCCCAATACGCTATCTGAAATATCAGCGACGTAAATTGAACAAATGTGATAGAATTTCGCTGAATGCTTATATTAATCTTAATGTAAAATGATCTAATCGGGTCTTTGTTCGCCCTACCCTAGAAGTTTAATAGTGCATTTCACTCGTCATTTCATGCGCATTGAGATGCCGCCTAGCGCAATACGCTATCTGAAATATCAGCGACGTAAATAGAACAAATGTGATAGAATTTCGCTGAATCCTTATATTAACCAAAATATAAAATGATCTAATCGGGTCTCTGTTTGCCTTACCCTAGAAGTTTAATAGTGCATTTTACTCGCCATTTCATGCGATTTGAGATGCTGCTTAGACCAATACGCTATCTGAAATAAGAGCGACGTAAATTGAACAAATGTGATAGAATTTCGCTGACTTCTTATATTAACCAAAATATAAAATGATCTAATCCGGTCTCTGTTTGCCTTACCCTAGAAGTTTAATAGTGCATTTTACTCGCCATTTCTTACGCTTTGAGATGCCGCTCAGCCCAATACGCTATCTGAAATATCAGCTACGTAAATTGGACAAATGTGATAGAATTTCGCTGAATTCTTATATTAACCGTAATATAACATGATCAAATCGGGTCTCTGTTTGCCTTATCCTAGAAGTTTAATAGTGCATTTTACTCGCTATTTCATGCGCATTGAGATGCCGCTTAGCCCAATACGCTATCTGAAATATCAGCGACGTAAATTGAACAAATGTGATAGAATTTCGCTGAATGCTTATATTAATCTTAATGTAAAATGATCTAATCGGGTCTTTGTTCGCCCTACCCTAGAAGTTTAATAGTGCATTTCACTCGTCATTTCATGCGCATTGAGATGCCGCCTAGCCCAATACGCTATCTGAAATATCAGCGACGTAAATTGAACAAATGTGATAGAATTTCGCTGAATCGTTATATTAACCAAAATATAAAATGATCTAATCGGGTCTCTGTTTGCCTTACCCTAGAAGTTTAGTAGTGCATTTTACTCGTCATTTCATGCGATTTGACATGCCGCTCAGCCCAATACGCTATCTGAAATAGGAGCGACGTAAATTGAACAAATGTGATAGAATTTCACTGAATTCATTTATGAACCATAATGTAAAATGATCTAATCGGGTCTCTGTTTGCCCTACCCTCGAAGTTTAATAGTGCATTTTACTCGCCATTTCTTGCGCTTTGAGATGCCGCTTAGCCCAATACGCTATCTGAAATATCAGCGACGTAAATTGAACAAATGTGATAGAATTTCGCTGAATTCTTATATTAACCAAAATATGAAATGTTCTAATCGGGTCTCTGATTGCCCTATCATAGAAGTTTAATAGTGCATTGTACTCGTCATTCCACGCGCTTTAAGATGCCGCCTAGCCCAGTACGCTATCTGAAATAGGAGGCACGTAAGTTGAACAAATGTCACAGAATTACGCTGAATTCTTATATTAACCGTAATATAAAATGATATAATCGGGTCTCTGTTTGCCTTATCCTAGAAGTTTAATAGTGCATTTTACTCGCCATTTCATGCGCTTTGAGATGCCGCTTAGCCCAATACGCTATCTGAAATAGGAGCGACGTAAATTGAACAAATGTGATAGAATTTCCCTGAAATGTTATAATAAACAAAATATAAAATGATCTAATCGGAACTCTGATTGCCCTATCATAGAAGTTTAGTAGTGCATTTTACTCGCCCATCCACGCGCTATAAGATGCCGCCTAGCCCGGTACGCTATCTGAAATAGGAGCGACGTAAGTTGAACAAATGTGATAGAATTACGCTGAATTCTTATATTAACCGTAATATAAAATGATGTAATCGGGTCTCTGTTTGCCGTACCCTAGAAGTTTAATAGTGCATTTTACTCGTCATTTCATGCGCTTTGACATGCCGCTTAGCCCAATACGCTATCTGAAATAGGAGCGACGTAAATTGAACAAATGTGATAGAATTTCAGTGAATTCATTTATTAACCATAATGTAAAATGATCTAATCGGGTCTCTGTTCGTCCTAGTCTAGAAGTGTAATAGTGCATTTTATTCGCCATTGCATGCGCTTTGAGATGCTGCTTAGCCGAATACGCTATCTGATATCGGAGTGACGTAAATTGAACAAATGTGATAGTATTTCGCTGAATTCTTATATTAACGAAAATATAAAATGATCTAATCGGGTCTCTGATTGCCCTATCATAGAAGTTTATATAGTGCATTTTACTCGCCATTCCACGCGCTTTAACATGCCGCCTAGCCCAGTGCGCTATCTGAAATAGGAGTGACGTAAGTTGAACAAATGTGATAGTATTACGCTGAATTCTTATATTAACCGTAATATAAAATGATCTAATCGGGTCTCTGTTTGCCCTACCCTAGAAGTTTAATAGTGCATTTTACTCGCCATTTCATGCGCTTTGAGATGACGCTTAGCCCAATACGCTATCTGAAATAGGAGCGACGTAAATTGAACAAATGTGATAGAATTTCGCTGGATTCTTATATTAACCAAAATATAAAATGATCTAATCCGGTCTCTGTTTGCCCTACCCTAGAAGTTTAATAGTGCATTTTACTCGCCATTTCTTGCGCTTTGAGATGCCGCTTAGCCCAATACGCTATCTGAAATATCAGCGACGTAAATTGAACAAATGTGAGAGAATTTCGCTGAATTCTTATATTAAGCTTAATGTAGAATGTTCTAATCGGGTCTCTGTTCGCCCTACCCTAGAAGATTAATAGTGCATTTCACTCGTCATTTCATGCGCTTTGAGATGCCGCTTAGCACAATACGCTATCTGAAATAGGAGCGACGTAAGTTGAACAAATGTGATAGAATTACGCTGAATTCTTATATTAACCTTAATATAAAATGGTCTAATCGGGTCTCTGTTTGCCTTATCCTGAAAGTTTAATAGTGCATTTTACTCGCCATTTCATGCGCTTTGAGATGCCGCTAAGCCCAATACGCTATCTGAAATAGGAGCGACGTAAATTGAACAAATGTGATAGAATTTCCCTGAAATGTTATAGTAAACAAAATATAAAATGATCTAATCGGAACTCTGATTGCCCTATCATAGAAGTTTAGTAGTGCATTTTACTCGCCCTTCCACGCGCTTTAAGATGCCGCCTAGCCCAGTACGCTATCTGAAATAGGAGCGACGTAAACTGAACAAATGTGATAGAATTTCCCTGAAATCTTATATTAAACAAAATATAAAATGATCTAATCGGGTCTCTGTTCGCCCTACCCAAGAAGTTTAATAGAGCATTTTACTCGCCATTCCACGCGCTTTAAGATGCCGCCTAGCCCAGTATGCTATCTGAAATAGGAACGACGTAAATTGAACAAATGTGATAGAATTTCGCTGAATTCTTAAATTAACCATAATACAAAATGATCTAATGGGGTCTCTGTTTGCCCTACCCTAGAAGTTTAATAGTGCATTTTACTCGCCATTTCTTGCGCTTTGAGATGCTGCTTAGCACAAGTCGCTATCTGAAATAGGAGCGATGTAAATTGAACAAATGTGATAGAATTTCGCTGAATTCTTATATTAACCTTAATGTAAAATGATCTAATCGGGTCTCTGTTCGCCCTACCCTAGAAGTTTAATGGTGCATTTCACTCGTCATTTCATGCGCTTTGAGATGCCGCTTAGCCCAATAAGCTATCTGAAATAGGAGCGACATAAATTGAACAAATGTGATAGAATTTCGCTGAATTCTTATATTAACCAAAATATGAAATGATCTAATCGGGTCTCTGATTGCCCTATCATAGAAGTTTAATAGTGCATTTTACTCGCCATTCCACGCGCTTTAAGTTGCCGCCTAGCCGAGTACGCTATCTGACATAGGAGCTACGTAAGTTGAACAAATGTCACTGAATTACGCTGAATTCTTATATTAACCGTAATATAAAATGATCTAATCGGGTCTCTGTTTGCCTTATCCTAGAAGTTTAATAGTGCATTCTACTCGTCATATCATGCGCTTTGAGATGCCGCTTAGCCCAATACGCTATCTGACATAGGAGCGACGTAAATTGAACAAATGTGATAGAATTTCGCTGAATACTTATATTAACCAAAATATAAAATGATCTAATCGGGTCTCTGATTGCCCTATCATAGAAGTTTAATAGTGCATTTCTCTCGTCATTTCATGCGCTTTGAGATGCCGCCTAGCCCAGTACGCTATCTGAAATAGGAACAACGTAAATTGAACAATTGTGATAGAATTTCCCTGAATTCTTATATTAACCTTAATGTAAAATGACCTAATAGGGTCTCTGTTCGCCCTACCCTAGAAGTTTAATAGTGCATTTCACTCGTCATTTCATGCGCTTCCAGATGCCGCTTAGCCCAATACGCTATCTGAAATAGGAGCGACGTAAATTGAACAAATGTGATAGAATTTCGCTGAATTCTTAAATTAACTATAATATAAAATTATCTAATCGCGTCTCTGTTTGCCCTACCCTAGAAGTTTAATAGTGCATTTCACTCGTCATTTCATGCGCTTTGAGATGCCGCTTTGCCCAATAAGCTATCTGAAATAGGAGCGACGTAAATTGAACAAATGTGATAGAATTTCGCTGAATTCTTATATTAACCAAAATATAAAATGATCTAAACGGCTCTCTGATTGCCCTATCATAGGAGTTTAGTAGTGCATTTTACTCGCCCTTCCACGCGCTTTAAGATGCCGCCTAGCCCAGTACGCTATCTGAAATAGGAACGACGTAAGTTGAACAAATGTGATAGAATTACGCTGAATTCTTTTATTAACCGTAATATAAAATGATCTAATCGGGTCTCTGTTTTCCTTACCCTAGAAGTTTAATAGTGCATTTTACTCGCCATTTCATGCGCTTTGAGATACCGCTTATCCCAATACGCTATCTGAAATAGGAGCGACGTAAATTGAACAGATGTGATAGAATTTCGCTGAATTCTTATATTAACCAAAATATAAAATGATCTAATCGGGTCTCTGATTGCCCTATCATAGAAGTTTAACAGTGCATTTTACTCGCCATTCCTCGCGTTTTAAGATGCCGCCTAGCCCAGTACGCTATCTGAAATAGGAACGACGTAAATTGAAAAAATGTGATAGAAACTTGCTGAATTCTTAAATTAACCATAATATAAAATGATCTAATCGGGTCTCTGTTTGCCCTACCCTAGAAGTTTAATAGTGCATTTTACTCGCCATTTCTTACGCTTTGAGATGCCGCTTAGCCCAATTCGCTATCTGAAATAGGAGCGACGTAAATTGGACAAATGTGATAGAATTTCGCTGAATTCTTATATTAACCGTAATATAACATGATCTAATCGGGTCTCTGTTTGCCTTATCCTAGAAGTTTAATAGTGCATTTTACTCGCTATTTCATGCGCATTGAGATGCCGCTTAGCCCAATACGCTATCTGAAATATCAGCGACGTAAATTGAACAAATGTGATAGAATTTCGCTGAATGCTTATATTAATCTTAATGTAAAATGATCAAATCGGGTCTTTGTTCGCCCTACCCTAGAAGTTTAATAGTGCATTTCACTCGTCATTTCATGCGCATTGAGATGCCGCCTAGCCCAATACGCTATCTGAAATATCAGCGACGTAAATTGAACAAATGTGATAGAATTTCGCTGAATCGTTATATTAACCAAAATATAAAATGATCTAATCGGGTCTCTGTTTGCCTTACCCTAGAAGTTTAATAGTGCATTTTACTCGCCATTTCATGCGATTTGAGATGCTGCTTATCCCAATACGCTATCTGAAATAAGAGCGACGTAAATTGAACAAATGTGATAGAATTTCGCTGAATTCTTAAATTAACCATAATATAAAATGATCTAATCGGGTCTCTGTTTGCCCTACCCTAGAAGTTTAATAGTGCATTTTACTCGTCATTTCATGCGATTTGACATGCCGCTCAGCCCAATACGCTATCTGAAATAGGAGCGACGTAAATTGAACAAATGTGATAGAATTTCGCTGAATCGTTATATTAACCAAAATATAAAATGATCTAATCGGGTCTCTGATTGCCCTATCATAGAAGTTTAATAGTGCATTTCTCTCGTCATTTCATGCGCTTTGAGATGCCGCTTATCCCAATACGCTATCTGAAATAGGAGCGACGTAAATTGAACAGATGTGATAGAATTTCGCTGAATTCTTATATTAACCAAAATATAAAATGATCTAATCGGGTCTCTGATTGCCCTATCATAGAAGTTTAACAGTGCATTTTACTCGCCATTCCTCGCGTTTTAAGATGCCGCCTAGCCCAGTACGCTATCTGAAATAGGAACGACGTAAATTGAAAAAATGTGATAGAAACTTGCTGAATTCTGAAATTAACCATAATATAAAATGATCTAATCGGGTCTCTGTTTGCCCTACCCTAGAAGTTTAACAGTGCATTTTACTCGCCATTTCTTACGCTTTGAGATGCCGCTTAGCCCAATACGCTATCTGAAATATCAGCGACGTAAATTGAACAAATGTGATAGAATTTCGCTGAATTCTTATATTAACCAAAATATAAAATGTTCTAATCGGGTCTCTGATTGCCCTATCATAGAAGTTTAATAGTGCATTTTACTCGCCATTCCACGCGCTTTAAGATGCCGCCTAGCCCAGTACGCTATCTGAAATAGGAGCTACGTAAGTTGAACAAATGTCACAGAATTACGCTGAATTCTTATATTAACCGTAATATAAAATGATATAATCGGGTCTCTCTTTGCCTTATCCTAGAAGTTTAATAGTGCATTTTACTCGCCATTTCATGCGCATTCAGATGCCGCATAGCCCAATACGCTATCTGAAATATCAGCGACGTAAATTGAACAAATGTGATAGAATTTCGCTGAATGCTTATATTAATCTTAATGTAAAATGATCTAATCGGGTCTTTGTTCGCCCTACCCTAGAAGTTTAATAGTGCATTTCACTCGTCATTTCATGCGCATTGAGATGCCGCCTAGCCCAATACGCTATCTGAAATATCAGCGACGTAAATTGAACAAATGTGATAGAATTTCGCTGAATCGTTATATTAACCAAAATATAAAATGATCTAATCGGGTCTCTGTTTGCCTTACCCTAGAAGTTTAATAGTGCATTTTACTCGCCATTTCATGCGATTTGAGATGCTGCTTAGCCCAATACGCTATCTGAAATAGGAGCGACGTAAATTGAACAAATGTGATAGAATTTCGCTGACTTCTTATATTAACCAAAATATAAAATGATCTAATCCGGTCTCTGTTTGCCCTACCCTAGAAGTTTAATAGTGCATTTTACTCGCCATTTCTTACGCTTTGAGATGCCGCTCAGCCCAATACGCTATCTGAAATATCAGCGACGTAAATTGGACAAATGTGATAGAATTTCGCTGAATTCTTATATTAACCGTAATATAACATGATCTAATCGGGTCTCTGTTTGCCTTATCCTAGAAGTTTAATAGTGCATTTTACTCGCTATTTCTTGCACTTTGAGATGCCGCTTAGCCCAATACGCTATCTGAAATATCAGCGACGTAAATTGAACAAATGTGATAGAATTTCGCTGAATGCTTATATTAATCTTAATGTAAAATGATCTAATCGGGTCTTTGTTCGCCCTACCCTAGAAGTTTAATAGTGCATTTCACTCGTCATTTCATGCGCATTGAGATGCCGCCTAGCCCAATACGCTATCTGAAATATCAGCGACGTAAATTGAACAAATGTGATAGAATTTCGCTGAATCGTTATATTAACCAAAATATAAAATGATCTAATCGGGTCTCTGTTTGCCTTACCCTAGAAGTTTAATAGTGCATTTTACTCGCCATTTCATGCGATTTGAGATGCTGCTTATCCCAATACGCTATCTGAAATAAGAGCGACGTAAATTGAACAAATGTGATAGAATTTCGCTGAATTCATAAATTAACCATAATATAAAATGATCTAATCGGGTCTCTGTTTGCCCTACCCTAGAAGTTTAATAGTGCATTTTACTCGTCATTTCATGCGATTTGACATGCCGCTCAGCCCAATACGCTATCTGAAATAGGAGCGACGTAAATTGAACAAATGTGATAGAATTTCAGTGAATTCATTTATGTACCATAATGTAAAATGATCTAATCGGGTCTCTGTTTGCCCTAACCTCGAAGTTTAATAGTGCATTTTACTCGCCATTTCTTGCGCTTTGAGATGCCGCTTAGCCCAATACGCTATCTGAAATATCAGCGACGTAAATTGAACAAATGTGATAGAATTTCGCTGAATTCTTATATTAACCAAAATATGAAATGTTCTAATCGGGTCTCTGATTGCCCTATCATAGAAGTTTAATAGTGCATTGTACTCGCCATTCCACGCGCTTTAAGATGCCGCCTAGCCCAGTACGCTATCTGAAATAGGAGGCACGTAAGTTGAACAAATGTCACAGAATTACGCTGAATTCTTATATTAACCGTAATATAAAATGATATAATCGGGTCTCTGTTTGCCTTATCCTAGAAGTTTAATAGTGCATTTTACTCGCCATTTCATGCGCTTTGAGATGCCGCTTAGCCCAATACGCTATCTGAAATAGGAGCGACGTAAATTGAACAAATGTGATAGAATTTCCCTGAAATGTTATAATAAACAAAATATAAAATGATCTAATCGGAACTCTGATTGCCCTATCATAGAAGTTTAGTAGTGCATTTTACTCGCCCATCCACGCGCTATAAGATGCCGCCTAGCCCGGTACGCTATCTGAAATAGGAGCGACGTAAGTTGAACAAATGTGATAGAATTACGCTGAATTCTTATATTAACCGTAATATAAAATGATGTAATCGGGTCTCTGTTTGCCGTACCCTAGAACTTTAATAGTGCATTTTACTCGTCATTTCATGCGCTTTGAGATGCCGCTTAGCCCAATACGCTATCTGAAATAGGAGCGACGTAAATTGAACAAATGTGATAGAATTTCAGTGAATTCATTTATTAACCATAATGTAAAATGATCTAATCGGGTCTCTGTTCGTCCTAGTCTAGAAGTGTAATAGTGCATTTTATTCGCCATTGCATGCGCTTTGAGATGCTGCTTAGCCGAATGCGCTATCTGATATCAGAGTGACGTAAATTGAACAAATGTGATAGTATTTCGCTGAATTCTTATATTAACGAAAATATAAAATGATCTAATCGGGTCTCTGATTGCCCTATCATAGAAGTTTATATAGTGCATTTTACTCGCCATTCCACGCGCTTTAACATGCCGCCTAGCCCAGTGCGCTATCTGAAATAGGAGTGACGTAAGTTGAACAAATGTGATAGTATTACGCTGAATTCTTATATTAACCGTAATATAAAATGATCTAATCGGGTCTCTGTTTGCCCTACCCTAGAAGTTTAATAGTGCATTTTACTCGCCATTTCATGCGCTATGAGATGACGCTTAGCCCAATACGCTATCTGAAATAGGAGCGACGTAAATTGAACAAATGTGATAGAATTTCGCTGAATTCTTATATTAACCAAAATATAAAATGATCTAATCGGGTCTCTGATTGCCCTATCATAGAAGTTTATATAGTGCATTTTACTCGCCATTCCACGCGCTTTAAGATGAAGCCTAGCCCAGTACGCTATCTGAAATAGGAACAACGTAAATTGAAAAAATGTGATAGAAACTTGCTGAATTCTTAAATTAACCATAATATAAAATGATCTAATCGGGTCTCTCTTTGCCCTATCCTAGAAGTTTAACAGTGCATTTTACTCGCCATTTCTTACGCTTTGAGATGCCGCTTAGCCCAATTCGCTATCTGAAATAGGAGCGACGTAAATTGGACAAATGTGATAGAATTTCGCTGAATTCTTATATTAACCGTAATATAACATGATCTAATCGGGTCTCTGTTTGCCTTATCCTAGAAGTTTAATAGTGCATTTTACTCGCTATTTCATGCGTATTGAGATGCCGCTTAGCCCAATACGCTATCTGAAATATCAGCGACGTAAATTGAACAAATGTGATAGAATTTCGCTGAATGCTTATATTAATCTTAATATAAAATGATCTAATCGGGTCTTTGTTCGCCCTACCCTAGAGGTTTAATAGTGCATTTCACTCGTCATTTCATGCGCATTGAGATGCCGCCTAGCCCAATACGCCATCTGAAATAGGAGCGACGTAAATTGAACAAATGTGATAGAATTTCGCTGAATTCTTATATTAACCAAAATATAAAATGATCTAATCGGCTCTCTGATTGCCCTATCATAGAAGTTTATACAGTGCATTTTACTCGCCATTCCACGCGCTTTAAGATGCCGCCTAGCCCAGTACGCTATCTGAAATACGAACAACGTAAATTGAACAATTGTGATAGAATTTCCCTGAATTCTTATATTAACCTTAATGTAAAATGATCTAATCGGGTCTCTGTTCGCCCTACCCTAGAAGTTTAATAGTGCATTTCACTCGTCATTTCATGCGCTGTCAGATGCCGCTTAGCCCAATACGCTATCTGAAATAGGAGCGACGTAAATTGAACAAATATGATAGAATTTCGCTGAATTCATATATTAACCGTAATATAAAATGATCTAATCGGGTCCCTGTTTGCCCTACCCTAGAAGTTTAATAGTGCATTTAACTCGCCATTTCATGCGCTTTGAGATGCCTCTTAGCCCAATACGCTATCTGAAATAGGAGCGACGTAAATTGAACAAATGTGATAGAAATACGCTGAATTCTTATATTAACCGTAATATAGAATGATCTAATCGGGTCTCTGTTTGCCTTACCCTATAAGTTTAATAGTGCATTTTTCTCGCCATTCCATGCGGTTTGAGATGCCGCTTAGCCCAATACGCTATCTGAAATAGGAGCGACGTAAATTGAACAAATGTGATAGAATTTCGCTGAATTCTTAAATTAACTATAATATAAAATTATCTAATCGGGTCTCTGTTTGCCCTACCTTAGAAGATTAATAGTGCATTTTACTCGTCATTTCATGCGCTTTGAGGTGCCGCTTAGCCCAATACGCTATCTGAAATAGGAGCGATGTGAATTGAACAAATGTGATAGAATTTCGCTGAATTCTTTTATTAACCATAATGTAAAATGATCTAATCGGGTCTCTGTTCGCCCTAGCCTAGAAGTTTAATAGTGCATTTTACTCGCCATTTCACGCGCTTTGAGATGCCGCCTAGCCCAGTACGCTTTCTGAAATAGGAGCGACGTAAATTGAGCAAATGTGATAGAATTTCAGTGAATTCATTTATTAACCATAATGTAAAATGATCTAATCGGGTCTCTGTTTGCCCTACCCTAGAAGTTTAATAGTGCATTTTACTCGCCATTTCTTGCGCTTTGAGATGCCGCTTAGCCCAATACGCTATCTGAAATATCAGCGACGTAAATTAAACAAATGTGATAGAATTTCGCTGAATCCTTATATTAACCAAAATATAAAATGATCTAATCGGCTCTTTGATTGCCGTATCATAGAAGTTTAGTAGTGCATTTTACTCGCCGTTCCACGCGCTTTAAGATGCCGCCTACTCCAGTACGCTATCTGAAATAGGAGCGACGTAAGTTGAACAAATGTGATAGAATTTCGCTGAATTCTTAAATTAACCCTAATATAAAATGATCTAATCGGGTCTCTGTTTGCCCTACCCCAGTAGTTTAAGAGTGCATTTTACTCGCCATTTCTTGCGCTTTGAGATGCCGCCTAGCCCAGTACGCTAGCTGAAATAGGAACGACGTAAATAGAACGAATGTGATAGAATTTCGTTGAATTCTTAAATTAACCTTAATATAAAATGATCTAATCGGGTCTCTGTTTGCCTCACCCTAGAAGTTTAATAGTGCATTTTACTCGCCATTTCATGCGATTTGAGATGCTGCTTAGCGCAATACGCTATCTGAAATAGGAGCGACGTAAATTGAACAAATGTGATAGAATTTCGCTGAATTCTTATATTAACCCAAATATAAAATGATCTAATCGGGTCTCTGATTGCCCTATCATAGAAGTTTAGTAGTGCATTTTACTCGCCATTCCACGCGCTTTAAGATGCCGCGTAGCCCAATACGCTATCTGAAATAGGAGCGACGTAAGTTGAACAAATGTGATAGAATTTCGCTGAATTCTTTTATTAACCATAATGTAAAATGATCTAATCGGGTCACTGTTTGCCCTACCCTAGAAGTTTAATAGTGCATTTTGCACGCCATTTCGTGCGCTTCCAGATGCCGCTTAGCCCAATACGCTATCTGAAATATCAGCGACGTAAATTGAACAAATGTGATAGAATTTCGCTGAATTCTTAAATTAACCCTAATATAAAATTATCTAATCGGGTCTCTGTTTGCCCTACCCTAGAAGTTTAATAGTGCATTTCACTCGACATTTCATGCGCTTAGATATGCCGCTTAGCCCAATACGCTATCTGAACTAGGAGCGACGTAATTTGAACAAATGTGAGAGAATTTCGCTGAATTCTTAAATTCACTATAATATAAACTGAACTAATCGGGTCTCTGTTTGCCCTACCCTAGAAGTTTAATAGTGCATTTTACTCGTCATTTCATGCGCTTTGAGTTGCCGCTTAGCCCAATACGCTATCTGAAATAGGAGCGATGTAAATTGAACAAATGTGATAGAATTTCGCTGAATTCTTATATTAATCTTAATGTAAAATGATCTAATCGGGTCTTTGTTCGCCCTACCCTAGAAGTTTAATAGTGCATTTCACTCGTCATTTCATGCGCATTGAGATGCCGCTTAGCCCAATACGCTATCTGAACTAGGAGCGACGTAAATTGAACAAATGTGATAGAATTTCGCTGAATTCTTATATTAACCAAAATATAAAATGATCTAATCGGGTCTCTGATTGCCCTATCATAGAAGTTTAGCAGTGCATTTTACTCGCCATTCCTCGCGTTTTAAGATGCCGCATAGCCCAGTACGCTAGCTGAAATAGGAACGACGTAAATTGAACAAATGTGATAGAATTTCGCTGAATTCTTAAATTAACCCTAATATAAAATGATCTAATCGGGTCTCTGTTTGCCCTACCCTAGAAGTTTAGTAGTGCATTTTACTCGCCATTTCATGCGCATTGAGATGCCGCTTAGCCCAATACGCTATCTGAAATAGGAGCGACGTAAATTGACCAAATGTGATAGAATTTCGATGAATTCTTAAATTAACCATAATATAGAGTTTTCTAATCGGGTCTCTGTTTGCCCTACCCTAGAAGTTTAATAGTGCATTTTACTCGCCATTTCTTGCGCTTTGAGATGCCGCTTAGCCCAATACGCTATCTGAAATATCAGCGACGTAAATTGAACAAATGTGATACAATTTCGCTGAATCCTTATATTAACCAAAATATAAAATGACCTAATCGGCTCTCTGATTGCCGTATCATAGAAGTTTAGTAGTGCATTTTACTCGCCGTTCCACGCGCTTTAAGATGCCGCATAGCCCAGTACGCTATCTGAAATAGGAGCGACGTAAGTTGAACAAATGTGATAGAATTTCGCTGAATTCTTAAATTAACCCTAATATAAAATGATCTAATCGGGTCTCTGTTTGCCCTACCCTAGAAGTTTAATAGTGCATTTTACTCGCCATTTCTTGCGCTTTGAGATGCCGCTTAGCCCAATACGCTATCTGAAATATCAGCGACGTAAATTGAACAAATGTGAGAGAATTTCGCTGAATTCTTATATTAACCTTAATGTAAAATGTTCTAATCAGGTCTCCGTTCGCCCTACCCTAGAAGATTAATAGTGCATTTCACTCGTCATTTCGTGCGCTTTGAGATGCCGCTTAGCCCCATACGCTATCTGAAATAGGAGCGACGTAAGTTGAACAAATGTGATAGAATTTCGCTGAGTTCTTATATTAACCAAAATATAAAATGATCTAATCGACTCTCTGATTGCCCTATCATAGAAGTTTAGTAGTGCATTTTACTCGCCCTTCCACGCGCTTTAACATGCCGCCTAGCCCAGTACGCTATCTGAAATAGGATCGACGTAAGTTGAACAAACGTGATAGAATTTCGCTGAATTCTTAAATTAACCCTAATATAAAATGATCTAATCGGGTCTCTGTTTGCCCTACCCTAGAAGTTTAATAGTGCATCTTACTCGCCATTTCATGCGCTTTGAGATGCCTCTTAGCCCAATACGCTATCTGAAATAGGAGCGACGTAAATTGAACAAATGTGATAGAATTTCGCTGAATTCTTTTATTAACCATAATGTAAAATGATCTAATCGGGTCTCTGTTCGCCCTAGCCTAGAACTTTAATAGTGCATTTTATTCGCCATTTCATACGCTATGAAATGCCGCTTAGCCCAATACGCTATCTGAAATAGGAGCGACGTAAGTTGAACAAATGTGATAGAATTTCGCTGAATTCTTTTATTAACCATAATGTAAAATGATCTAATCGGGTCTCTGTTTGCCCTACCCTAGAACTTTAATAGTGCATTTTACACGCCATTTCATGCGCTTTGAGATGCCGCGTATCCCAATAGCTATCTGAAATAGCAGCGACGTAAATGGAACAAATGTGATAGAATTTCCCTGAATTCTTATATTAACCAAAATATAAAATGATCTAATCGGGTCTCTGATTGCCCTATCATAGAAGTTTAACAGTGCATTTTACTCGCCATTCCTCGCGTTCTAAGATGCCGCCTAGCCCAGTACGCTAGCTGAAATAGGAACGACGTAAATTGAACAAATGTGATAGAATTTCGCTGAATTCTTTAATTAACCCTAATATAAAATGATCTAATCGGGTCTCTGTTTGCCCTACCCTAGAAGTTTAATAGTGCATCTTACACGCCATTTCTTGCGCTTTGAGATGCCGCTTAGCCCAATACGCTATCTGAAATATCAGCGACGTAAATTGAACAAATGTGAGAGAATTTCGCTGAATTCTTATATTAACCTTAATGTAAAATGTTCTAATCAGGTCTCCGTTCGCCCTACCCTAGAAGATTAATAGTGCATTTCACTCGTCATTTCAGGCGCTTTGAGTTGCCGCTTAGCCCCATACGCTATCTGAAATAGGAGCGACGTAAATTGAACAAATATGATAGAATTTCGCTGAATTCTTATATTAACCAAAATATAAAATGATCTAATCGGGTCTCTGATTGCCCTATCATAGAAGTTTATATAGTGCATTTTTACTCGCCATTCCACGCGCTTTAAGATGCCGCCTAGCCCAATACGCTATCTGAAATAGGAGCGACGTAAATTGAACAAATATGATAGAATTTCGCTGAATTCTTATATTAACCGTAATATAAAATGATCTAATCGGGTCCCTGTTTGCCCTACCCTAGAAGTTTAATAGTGCATTTAACTCGCCATTTCATGCTCTTTGAGACGCCTCTTAGCCCAATACGCTATCTGAAATAGGAGCGACGTAAATTGAACAAATGTGATAGAATTACGCTGAATTCTTATATTAACCGTAATATAGAATGATCTAATCGGGTCTCTGTTTGCCTTACCTTAGAAGATTAATAGTGCATTTTACTCGCCATTCCTCGCGTTTTAAGATGCCGCCTAGCCCATTACGCTACCTGAAATAGGAGCGATGTAAATTGAACAAATGTGATAGAATTTCGCTGAATTCTTTTATTAACCATAATGTAAAACGATCTAATCGGGTCTCTGTTCGCCCTAGCCTAGAAGTTTAATAGTGCATTTTACTCGCCATCTCATGCGATTTGAGATGCTGCTTAGCCCAATACGCTATCTGAAATAAGAGCGACGTAAATTGAACAAATGTGATAGAATTTCGCTGAATTCTTAAATTAACCATAATATAAAATTATCTAATCGGGTCTCTGTTTGCCTTACCCTAGAAGTTTAATAGTGCATTTTACTCGCCATTTCATGCGATTTGAGATGCTGCTTAGCCCAATACGCTATCTGAAATAGGAGCGACGTAAATTGAACAAATGTGATAGAATTTCGCTGAATTCTTATATTAACCCAAATATAAAATGATCTAATCGGGTCTCTGATTGCCCTATCATAGAAGTTTAGTAGTGCATTTTACTCGCCATTCCACGCGCTTTAAGATGCCGCGTAGCCCAATACGCTATCTGAAATATCAGCGACGCAAATTGAACAAATGTGATAGAATTTCGCTGAATTCTTAAATTAATCCTAATATAAAATTATCTAATCGGGTCTCTGTTTGCCCTACCCTAGAAGTTTAATAGTGCATTTCACTCGACATTTCATGCGCTTTGAGATGCCGCTTAGCCCAGTACGCTATCTGAAATAGGAGTAACGTAAATTGAACAAATGTGATAGTATTTCGCTGAATTCTTATATTAACCAAAATATAAAATGATCTAATCGGGTCTCTGATTGCCCTATCATAGAAGTTTATATAGTGCATTTTACTCGCCATTCCACGCGCTTTAAGATGCCGCCTAGCCCAGTACGCTATCTGAAATAGGAACAACGTAAATTGAACAAATGTGATAGAATTTCGCTGAATTCATTTATTAACCATAATGTAAAATGATCTAATCGGGTCTCTGTCCGCCCTACCCTAGAAGTTTAATAGTGCATTTCACTTGTCATTTCATGCGCTTTCAGATGCCGCTTAGCCCAATACGCTATCTGAAATAGGAGCGACGTAAATTGAACAAATGTGATAGAATTTCGCTGAATTCTTAAATTAACTATAATATAAAATTATCTAATCGGGTCTCTGTTTGGCCTACCTTAGAAGATTAATAGTGCATTTTACTCGTCATATCATGCGCTTTGAGGTGCCGCTTAGCTCAATACGCTATCTGAAATAGGAGCGATATAAATTGAACAAATGTGATAGAATTTCGCTGAATTCTTTTATTAACCATAATGTAAAATGATCTAATCGGGTCTCTGTTCGCCCTAGCCTAGAAGTTTAATAGTGCATTTTACTCGCCATTTCATGCGCTTTGAGATGCCGCCTAGCCCAGTACGCTTTCTGAAATAGGAGCGACGTAAATTGAACAAATGTGATAGAATTTCAGTGAATTCATTTACTAACCATAATGTAAAATGATCTAATCGGGTCTCTGTTTGCCCTACCCTAGAAGTTTAATAGTGCATTTTACTCGCCATTTCTTGCGCTTTGAGATGCCGCTTAGCCCAATACGCTATCTGAAATATCAGCGACGTAAATTAAACAAATGTGATAGAATTTCGCTGAATCCTTATATTAACCAAAATATAAAATGATCAAATCGGCTCTCTGATTGCCGTATCATAGAAGTTTAGTAGTGCATTTTACTCGCCGTTCCACGCGCTTTATGATGCCGCCTAGTCCAGTACGCTATCTGAAATAGGAGCGACGTAAGTTGAACAAATATGATAGAATTTCGCTGAATTCTTAAATTAACCATTATGTAAAATGTTCTAATCGGGTCTCTGTTCGCCCTAGCCTAGAAGTTTAATAGTGCATTTTATTCGCGATTTCTTGCGCTTTGTGATGCCGCTTAGGCCAATACGCTATCTGAAATAGGAGCGACGTAAATTGAACAAATGTGATAGAATTTCCTTGAAGTCTTATATTAACCAAAATATAAAATGATCTAATCGGGTCTCTGATTGCCCTATCATAGAAGTTTAACAGTGCATTTCACTCGTCATTTCATGCGCTTTCAGATGCCGCTTAGCCCAATACGCTATCTGAAATAGGAGCGACGTAAATTGAACAAATGTGATAGAATTTCGCTGAATTCTTAAATTAACCCTAATATAAAATGATCTAATCGGGTCTCTGTTTGCCTTACCCTAGAAGTTTAATTGTGCATTTAACTCGCCATTTCATGCGCTTTGAGATGCCTCTTAGCCCAATACGCTATCTGAAATAGGAGCGACGTAAATTGAACAAATGTGATAGAATTACGCTGAATCCTTATATTAACCGTAATATAGAATGATCTAATCGGGTCTCTGTTTGCCTTACCCTAGAAGTTTAATAGTGCATTGTACTCGCCATTCCATGCGCTTTGAGATGCCGCTTAGCCCAATACGCTATCTGAAATAGGAGCGACGTAAGTTGAACAAATGTGATAGAATTTCGCTGAATTCTTTTATTAACCATAATGTAAAATGATCTAATCGGGTCACTGTTTGCCCTACCCTAGAAGTTTAATAGTGCATTTTGCACGCCATTTCGTGCGCTTTCAGATGCCGCTTAGCCCAATACGCTATCTGAAATATCAGCGACGTAAATTGAACAAATGTGATAGAATTTCGCTGAATTCTTAAATTAACCCTAATATAAAATTATCTAATCGGGTCTCTGTTTGCCCTACCCTAGAAGTTTAATAGTGCATTTCACTCGACATTTCATGCGCTTTGAGATGCCGCTTAGCCCAATACGCTATCTGAAATAGGAGTAACGTAAATTGAACAAATGTGATAGTATTTCGCTGAATTCTTATATTAACCAAAATATAAAATGATCTAATCGGGTCTCTGATTGCCCTATCATAGAAGTTTATATAGTGCATTTTACTCGCCATTCCACGCGCTTTAAGATGCCGCCTAGCCCAATACGCTATCTGAAATAGGAGCGACGTAAATAGAACAAATATGATAGAATTTCGCTGAATTCTTATATTAACCGTAATATAAAATGATCTAATCGGGTCCCTGTTTGCCCTACCCTAGAAGTTTAATAGTGCATTTAACTCGCCATTTCATGCTCTTTGAGACGCCTCTTAGCCCAATACGCTATCTGAAATAGGAGCGACGTAAATTGAACAAATGTGATAGAATTACGCTGAATTCTTATATTAACCGTAATATAGAATGATCTAATCGGGTCTCTGTTTGCCTTACCCTAGAAGTTTAATAGTGCATTGTACTCGCCATTCTATGTGCTTTGAGATGCCGCTTAGCCCAATACGCTATCTGAAATAGAAGCGACGTGAATTGAACAAATGTGATAGAATTTCGCTGAATTCTTAAATTAACTATAATATAAAATTATCTAATCGGGTCTCTGTTTGCCCTACCTTAGAAGATTAATAGTGCATTTTACTCGCCATTCCTCGCGTTTTAAGATGCCGCCTAGCCCATTACGCTATCTGAAATAGGAGCGATGTAAATTGAACAAATGTGATAGAATTTCGCTGAATTCTTTTATTAACCATAATGTAAAACGATCTAATCGGGTCTCTGTTCGCCCTAGCCTAGAAGTTTAATAGTGCATTTTACTCGCCATTTCATGCGATTTGAGATGCTGCTTAGCCCAATACGCTATCTGAAATAAGAGCGACGTAAATTGAACAAATGTGATAGAATTTCGCTGAATTCTTAAATTAACCATAATATAAAATTATCTAATCGGGTCTCTGTTTGCCTTACCCTAGAAGTTTAATAGTGCATTTTACTCGCCATTTCATGCGATTTGAGATGCTGCTTAGCCCAATACGCTATCTGAAATAGGAGCGACGTAAATTGAACAAATGTGATAGAATTTCGCTGAATTCTTATATTAACCCAAATATAAAATGATCTAATCGGGTCTCTGATTGCCCTATCATAGAAGTTTAGTAGTGCATTTTACTCGCCATTCCACGCGCTTTAAGATGCCGCGTAGCCCAATACGCTATCTGAAATATCAGCGACGCAAATTGAACAAATGTGATAGAATTTCGCTGAATTCTTAAATTAATCCTAATATAAAATTATCTAATCGGGTCTCTGTTTGCCCTACCCTAGAAGTTTAATAGTGCATTTCACTCGACATTTCATGCGCTTTGAGATGCCGCTTAGCCCAGTACGCTATCTGAAATAGGAGTAACGTAAATTGAACAAATGTGATAGTATTTCGCTGAATTCTTATATTAACCAAAATATAAAATGATCTAATCGGGTCTCTGATTGCCCTATCATAGAAGTTTATATAGTGCATTTTACTCGCCATTCCACGCGCTTTAAGATGCCGCCTAGCCCAGTACGCTATCTGAAATAGGAACAACGTAAATTGAACAAATGTGATAGAATTTCGCTGAATTCATTTATTAACCATAATGTAAAATTATCTAATCGGGTCTCTGTTTGCCCTACCCTAGAAGTTTAATAGTGCATTTCACTCGACATTTCATGCGCTTTGAGATGCCGCTTAGCCCAATACGCTATCTGAAATAGGAGCGACGTAAATGGAACAAATGTGATAGAATTTCGCTGAATTCTTAAATTAACTATAATATAAAATTATCTAATCGGGTCTCTGTTTGGCCTACCTTAGAAGATTAATAGTGCATTTTACTCGTCATTTCATGCGCTTTGAGGTGCCGCTTAGCTCAATACGCTATCTGAAATAGGAGCGATATAAATTGAACAAATGTGATAGAATTTCGCTGAATTCTTTTATTAACCATAATGTAAAATGATCTAATCGGGTCTCTGTTCGCCCTAGCCTAGAAGTTTAATAGTGCATTTTACTCGCCATTTCATGCGCTTTGAGATGCCGCCTAGCCCAGTACGCTTTCTGAAATAGGAGCGACGTAAATTGAACAAATGTGATAGAATTTCAGTGAATTCATTTACTAACCATAATGTAAAATGATCTAATCGGGTCTCTGTTTGCCCTACCCTAGAAGTTTAATAGTGCATTTTACTCGCCATTTCTTGCGCTTTGAGATGCCGCTTAGCCCAATACGCTATCTGAAATATCAGCGACATAAATTAAACAAATGTGATAGAATTTCGCTGAATCCTTATATTAACCAAAATATAAAATGATCAAATCGGCTCTCTGATTGCCGTATCATAGAAGTTTAGTAGTGCATTTTACTCGCCGTTCCACGCGCTTTATGATGCCGCCTAGTCCAGTACGCTATCTGAAATAGGAGCGACGTAAGTTGAACAAATATGATAGAATTTCGCTGAATTCTTAAATTAACCATTATGTAAAATGTTCTAATCGGGTCTCTGTTCGCCCTAGCCTAGAAGTTTAATAGTGCATTTCACTCGTCATTTCATGCGCATTGAGATGCCGCTTAGCCCAATTCGCTATCTGAAATAGGAGCAACGTAAATTGAACAAATGTGATAGAATTTCGCTGAATTCTTATATTAACCAAAATATAAAATGATCTAATCGGGTCTCTGATTGCCCTATCATAGAAGTTTAACAGTGCATTTTACTCGCCATTCCTCGCGTTTTAAGATGCCGCCTAGCCCAGTACGCTAGCTGAAATAGGAACGACGTAAATTGAACAAATGTGATAGAATTTCGTTGAATTCTTAAATTAACCTTAATATAAAATGATCTAATCGGGTCTCTGTTTGCCTTACCCTAGAAGTTTAATTGTGCATTTAACTCGCCATTTCATGCGCTTTGAGATGCCTCTTAGCCCAATACGCTATCTGAAATAGGAGCGACGTAAATTGAACAAATGTGATAGAATTACGCTGAATCCTTATATTAACCGTAATATAGAATGATCTAATCGGGTCTCTGTTTGCCTTACCCTAGAAGTTTAATAGTGCATTGTACTCGCCATTCCATGCGCTTTGAGATGCCGCTTAGCCCAATACGCTATCTGAAATAGGAGCGACGTAAGTTGAACAAATGTGATAGAATTTCGCTGAATTCTTTTATTAACCATAATGTAAAATGATCTAATCGGGTCACTGTTTGCCCTACCCTAGAAGTTTAATAGTGCATTTTGCACGCCATTTCGTGCGCTTTCAGATGCCGCTTAGCCCAATACGCTATCTGAAATATCAGCGACGTAAATTGAACAAATGTGATAGAATTTCGCTGAATTCTTAAATTAACCCTAATATAAAATTATCTAATCGGGTCTCTGTTTGCCCTATCATAGAAGTTTATATAGTGCATTTTACTCGCCGTTCCACGCGCTTTATGATGCCGCCTAGTCCAGTACGCTATCTGAAATAGGAGCGACGTAAGTTGAACAAATATGATAGAATTTCGCTGAATTCTTAAATTAACCATTATGTAAAATGTTCTAATCGGGTCTCTGTTCGCCCTAGCCTAGAAGTTTAATAGTGCATTTTATTCGCGATTTCTTGCGCTTTGTGATGCCGCTTAGGCCAATACGCTATCTGAAATAGGAGCGACGTAAATTGAACAAATGTGATAGAATTTCCTTGAAGTCTTATATTAAACAAAATTTAAAATGATCTAATCGGGTCTCTGATTGCCCTACCCTAGAAGTTTAATAGTGCATTTCACTCGTCATTTCATGCGCTTTCAGATGCCGCTTAGCCCAATACGCTATCTGAAATAGGAGCGACGTAAATTGAACAAATGTGATAGAATTTCGCTGAATTCTTAAATTAACCCTAATATAAAATGATCTAATCGGGTCTCTGTTTGCCCTACCCTAGAAGTTTAATAGTGCATTTTACTCGCCATTTCATGCGCATTCAGATGCCGCTTAGCCCAATACGCTATCTGAAATATGAGCGACGTAAATTGAACAAATGTGATAGAATTTCGCTGAATTCTTTTATTAACCATAATGTAAAATGATCTAATCGGGTCTCTGTTCGCCCTAGCCTAGAAGTTTAATAGTGCATTTTACTCGCCATTTCATGCGCTTTGAGATGCCGCTTAGCCCAATACGCTATCTGAAATAGGAGTAACGTAAATTGAACAAATGTGATAGTATTTCGCTGAATTCTTATATTAACCAAAATATAAAATGATCTAATCGGGTCTCTGATTGCCCTATCATAGAAGTTTATATAGTGCATTTTACTCGCCATTCCACGCGCTTTAAGATGCCGCCTAGCCCAATACGCTATCTGAAATAGGAGCGACGTAAATAGAACAAATATGATAGAATTTCGCTGAATTCTTATATTAACCGTAATATAAAATGATCTAATCGGGTCCCTGTTTGCCCTACCCTAGAAGTTTAATAGTGCATTTAACTCGCCATTTCATGCTCTTTGAGACGCCTCTTAGCCCAATACGCTATCTGAAATAGGAGCGACGTAAATTGAACAAATGTGATAGAATTACGCTGAATTCTTATATTAACCGTAATATAGAATGATCTAATCGGGTCTCTGTTTCCTTACCCTAGAAGTTTAATAGTGCATTGTACTCGCCATTCTATGTGCTTTGAGATGCCGCTTAGCCCAATACGCTATCTGAAATAGAAGCGACGTGAATTGAACAAATGTGATAGAATTTCGCTGAATTCTTAAATTAACTATAATATAAAATTATCTAATCGGGTCTCTGTTTGCCCTACCTTAGAAGATTAATAGTGCATTTTACTCGCCATTCCTC
Source organism: Macropis europaea (assembly GCA_916610135.2). NCBI lineage: Eukaryota > Metazoa > Arthropoda > Insecta > Hymenoptera > Melittidae > Macropis > Macropis europaea. Next base: position 206,701 of record CAKAJE020001060.1, on the reverse strand, counting down.
GCGTTTTAAGATGCCGCCTAGCCCATTACGCTATCTGAAATAGGAGCGATGTAAATTGAACAAATGTGATAGAATTTCGCTGAATTCTTTTATTAACCATAATGTAAAACGATCTAATCGGGTCTCTGTTCGCCCTAGCCTAGAAGTTTAATAGTGCATTTTACTCGCCATTTCATGCGATTTGAGATGCTGCTTAGCCCAATACGCTATCTGAAATAAGAGCGACGTAAATTGAACAAATGTGATAGAATTTCGCTGAATTCTTAAATTAACCATAATATAAAATTATCTAATCGGGTCTCTGTTTGCCTTACCCTAGAAGTTTAATAGTGCATTTTACTCGCCATTTCATGCGATTTGAGATGCTGCTTAGCCCAATACGCTATCTGAAATAGGAGCGACGTAAATTGAACAAATGTGATAGAATTTCGCTGAATTCTTATATTAACCCAAATATAAAATGATCTAATCGGGTCTCTGATTGCCCTATCATAGAAGTTTAGTAGTGCATTTTACTCGCCATTCCACGCGCTTTAAGATGCCGCGTAGCCCAATACGCTATCTGAAATATCAGCGACGCAAATTGAACAAATGTGATAGAATTTCGCTGAATTCTTAAATTAATCCTAATATAAAATTATCTCATCGGGTCTCTGTTTGCCCTACCCTAGAAGTTTAATAGTGCATTTCACTCGACATTTCATGCGCTTTGAGATGCCGCTTAGCCCAGTACGCTATCTGAAATAGGAGTAACGTAAATTGAACAAATGTGATAGTATTTCGCTGAATTCTTATATTAACCAAAATATAAAATGATCTAATCGGGTCTCTGATTGCCCTATCATAGAAGTTTATATAGTGCATTTTACTCGCCATTCCACGCGCTTTAAGATGCCGCCTAGCCCAGTACGCTATCTGAAATAGGAACAACGTAAATTGAACAAATGTGATAGAATTTCGCTGAATTCATTTATTAACCATAATGTAAAATTATCTAATCGGGTCTCTGTTTGCCCTACCCTAGAAGTTTAATAGTGCATTTCACTCGACATTTCATGCGCTTTGAGATGCCGCTTAGCCCAATACGCTATCTGAAATAGGAGCGACGTAAATGGAACAAATGTGATAGAATTTCGCTGAATTCTTAAATTAACTATAATATAAAATTATCTAATCGGGTCTCTGTTTGGCCTACCTTAGAAGATTAATAGTGCATTTTACTCGTCATTTCATGCGCTTTGAGGTGCCGCTTAGCTCAATACGCTATCTGAAATAGGAGCGATATAAATTGAACAAATGTGATAGAATTTCGCTGAATTCTTTTATTAACCATAATGTAAAATGATCTAATCGGGTCTCTGTTCGCCCTAGCCTAGAAGTTTAATAGTGCATTTTACTCGCCGTTCCACGCGCTTTATGATGCCGCCTAGTCCAGTACGCTATCTGAAATAGGAGCGACGTAAATTGAACAAATGTGATAGAATTTCGCTGAATTCTTAAATTAACCATTATGTAAAATGTTCTAATCGGGTCTCTGTTCGCCCTAGCCTAGAAGTTTAATAGTGCATTTTATTCGCGATTTCTTGCGCTTTGTGATGCCGCTTAGGCCAATACGCTATCTGAAATAGGAGCGACGTAAATTGAACAAATGTGATAGAATTTCCTTGAAGTCTTATATTAAACAAAATTTAAAATGATCTAATCGGGTCTCTGATTGCCCTACCCTAGAAGTTTAATAGTGCATTTCACTCGTCATTTCATGCGCTTTCAGATGCCGCTTAGCCCAATACGCTATCTGAAATAGGAGCGACGTAAATTGAACAAATGTGATAGAATTTCGCTGAATTCTTAAATTAACCCTAATATAAAATGATCTAATCGGGTCTCTGTTTGCCCTACCCTAGAAGTTTAATAGTGCATTTTACTCGCCATTTCATGCGCATTCAGATGCCGCTTAGCCCAATACGCTATCTGAAATATGAGCGACGTAAATTGAACAAATGTGATAGAATTTCGCTGAATTCTTTTATTAACCATAATGTAAAATGATCTAATCGGGTCTCTGTTCGCCCTAGCCTAGAAGTTTAATAGTGCATTTTACTCGCCATTTCATGAGCTTTGAGATGCCGCCTAGCCCAGTACGCTTTCTGAAATAGGAGCGACGTAAATTGAACAAATGTGATAGAATTTCAGTGAATTCATTTACTAACCATAATGTAAAATGATCTAATCGGGTCTCTGTTTGCCCTACCCTAGAAGTTTAATAGTGCATTTTACTCGCCATTTCTTGCGCTTTGAGATGCCGCTTAGCCCAATACGCTATCTGAAATATCAGCGACGTAAATTAAACAAATGTGATACAATTTCGCTGAATCCTTATATTAACCAAAATATAAAATGATCAAATCGGCTCTCTGATTGCCGTATCATAGAAGTTTAGTAGTGCATTTTACTCGCCGTTCCACGCGCTTTATGATGCCGCCTAGTCCAGTACGCTATCTGAAATAGGAGCGACGTAAGTTGAACAAATATGATAGAATTTCGCTGAATTCTTAAATTAACCATTATGTAAAATGTTCTAATCGGGTCTCTGTTCGCCCTAGCCTAGAAGTTTAATAGTGCATTTTATTCGCGATTTCTTGCGCTTTGTGATGCCGCTTAGGCCAATACGCTATCTGAAATAGGAGCGACGTAAATTGAACAAATGTGATAGAATTTCCTTGAAGTCTTATATTAAACAAAATATAAAATGATCTAATCGGGTCTCTGATTGCCCTACCCTAGAAGTTTAATAGTGCATTTCACTCGTCATTTCATGCGCTTTCAGATGCCGCTTAGCCCAATACGCTATCTGAAATAGGAGCGACGTAAATTGAACAAATGTGATAGAATTTCGATGAATTCTTAAATTAACCATAATATAGAGTTTTCTTATCGGGTCTCTGTTTGCCCTACCCTAGAAGTTTAATAGTGCATTTTACTCGCCATTTCTTGCGCTTTGAGATGCCGCTTAGCCCAATACGCTATCTGAAATATCAGCGACGTAAATTGAACAAATGTGATACAATTTTGCTGAATCCTTATATTAACCAAAATATAAAATGATCTAATCGGCTCTCTGATTGCCGTATCATAGGAGTTTAGTAGTGCATTTTACTCGCCGTTCCACGCGCTTTAAGATGCCGCATAGCCCAGTACGCTATCTGAAATAGGAGCGACGGAAGTTGAACAAATGTGATAGAACTTCGCTGAATTCTTAAATTAACCCTAATATAAAATGATCTAATCGGGTCTCTGTTTGCCCTACCCTAGAAGTTTAATAGTGCATTTCACTCGTCATTTCATGCGCTTTCAGATGCCGCTTAGCCCAATAAGCTATCTGAAATAAGAGCGACGTAAATTGAACAAATGTGATAGAATTTCGCTGAATTCTTAAATTAACCATAATATAAAATTATCTAATCGGGTCTCTGTTTGCCTTACCCTAGAAGTTTAATAGTGCATTTTACTCGCCATTTCATGCGATTTGGGATGCTGCTTAGCCCAATACGCTTTCTGAAATAGGAGCGACATAAATTGAACAAATGTGATAGAATTTCGCTGAATTCTTATATTAACCAAAATATAAAATGATCTAATCGGGTCTCTGATTGCCCTATCATAGAAGTTTATTAGTGCATTTTACTCGCCATTCCACGCGCTTTAAGATGCCGCGTAGCCCAATACGCTATCTGAAATATGAGCGACACGAATTGAACAAATGTGATAGAATTTCCCTGAATTCTTATATTAACCTTAATGTAAAATGATCTAATCGGGTCTCTGATTGCCCTACCCTAGAAGTTTAATAGTGCATTTCACTCGTCATTTCATGCGCTTTCAGATGCCGCTTAGCCCAATACGCTATCTGAAATAGGAGCGACGTAAATTGAACAAATGTGATAGAATTTCGCTGAATTCTTAAATTAACCCTAATATAAAATGATCTAATCGGGTCTCTGTTTGCCCTACCCTAGAAGTTTAATAGTGCATTTTACTCGCCATTTCATGCGCATTCAGATGCCGCTTAGCCCAATACGCTATCTGAAATAGGAGCGACGTAAATTGAACAAATGTGATAGAATTTCGATGAATTCTTAAATTAACCATAATATAGAGTTTTCTTATCGGGTCTCTGTTTGCCCTACCCTAGAAGTTTAATAGTGCATTTTACTCGCCATTTCTTGCGCTTTGAGATGCCGCTTAGCCCAATACGCTATCTGAAATATCAGCGACGTAAATTGAACAAATGTGATACAATTTTGCTGAATCCTTATATTAACCAAAATATAAAATGATCTAATCGGCTCTCTGATTGCCGTATCATAGAAGTTTAGTAGTGCATTTTACTCGCCGTTCCACGCGCTTTAAGATGCCGCATAGCCCAGTACGCTATCTGAAATAGGAGCGACGGAAGTTGAACAAATGTGATAGAATTTCGCTGAATTCTTAAATTAACCCTAATATAAAATGATCTAATCGGGTCTCTGTTTGCCCTACCCTAGAAGTTTAATAGTGCATTTTACTCGCCATTTCGTGCGCTTTCAGATGCCGCTTAGCCCAATACGCTATCTGAAATATGAGCGACGTAAATTGAACAAATGTGATAGAATTTCGCTGAATTCTTATATTAATCTTAATGTAAAATGGTCTAATCGGGTCTTTGTTCGCCCTACCCTAGAAGTTTAATAGTGCATTTCACTCGTCATTTCATGCGCTTTGAGATGCCGCTTAGCCCAATAAGCTATCTGAAATAAGAGCGACGTAAATTGAACAAATGTGATAGAATTTCGCTGAATTCTTAAATTAACCATAATATAAAATTATCTAATCGGGTCTCTGTTTGCCTTACCCTAGAAGTTTAATAGTGCATTTTACTCGCCATTTCATGCGATTTGAGATGCTGCTTAGCCCAATACGCTTTCTGAAATAGGAGCGACGTAAATTGAACAAATGTGATAGAATTTCGCTGAATTCTTATATTAACCCAAATATAAAGTGATCTAATCGGGTCTCTGATTGCCCTATCATAGAAGTTTAGTAGTGCATTTTACTCGCCATTCTACGCGCTTTAAGATGCCGCGTAGCCCAATACGCTATCTGAAATATGAGCGACGCAAATTGAACAAATGTGATAGAATTTCGCTGAATTCTTATATTAATCCTAATATAAAATTATCTAATCGGGTCTCTGTTTGCCCTACCCTAGAAGTTTAATAGTGCATTTCACTCGACATTTCATGCGCTTTGAGATGCCGCTTAGCCCAATACGCTATCTGAAATAGGAGTAACGTAAATTGAACAAATGTGATAGTATTTCGCTGAATTCTTATATTAACCAAAATATAAAATGATCTAATCGGGTCTCTGATTGCCCTATGATAGAAGTTTATATAGTGCATTTTACTCGCCATTCCACGCGCTTTAAGATGCCGCCTAGCCCAGTACGCTATCTGAAATAGGAACAACGTAAATTGAACAAATGTGATAGAATTTCGCTGAATTCTTTTATTAACCATAATGTAAAATTATCTAATCGGGTCTCTGTTTGCCCTACCCTAGAAGTTTAATAGTGCATTTCACTCGACATTTCATGCGCTTTGAGATGCCGCTTAGCCCAATACGCTATCTGAAATAGGAGCGACGTAAATGGAACAAATGTGATAGAATTTCGCTGAATTCTTAAATTAACTATAATATAAAATTATCTAATCGGGTCTCTGTTTGGCCTACCTTAGAAGATTAATAGTGCATTTTACTCGTCATTTCATGCGCTTTGAGGTGCCGCTTAGCTCAATACGCTATCTGAAATAGGAGCGATATAAATTGAACAAATGTGATAGAATTTCGCTGAATTCTTTTATTAACCATAATGTAAAATGATCTAATCGGGTCTCTGTTCGCCCTAGCCTAGAAGTTTAATAGTGCATTTTACTCGCCATTTCATGCGCTTTGAGATGCCGCCTAGCCCAGTACGCTTTCTGAAATAGGAGCGACGTAAATTGAACAAATGTGATAGAATTTCAGTGAATTCATTTACTAACCATAATGTAAAATGATCTAATCGGGTCTCTGTTTGCCCTACCCTAGAAGTTTAATAGTGCATTTTACTCGCCATTTCTTGCGCTTTGAGATGCCGCTTAGCCCAATACGCTATCTGAAATATCAGCGACGTAAATTAAACAAATGTGATAGAATTTCGCTGAATCCTTATATTAACCAAAATATAAAATGATCAAATCGGCTCTCTGATTGCCGTATCATAGAAGTTTAGTAGTGCATTTTACTCGCCGTTCCACGCGCTTTATGATGCCGCCTAGTCCAGTACGCTATCTGAAATAGGAGCGACGTAAGTTGAACAAATATGATAGAATTTCGCTGAATTCTTAAATTAACCATTATGTAAAATGTTCTAATCGGGTCTCTGTTCGCCCTAGCCTAGAAGTTTAATAGTGCATTTTATTCGCGATTTCTTGCGCTTTGTGATGCCGCTTAGGCCAATACGCTATCTGAAATAGGAGCGACGTAAATTGAACAAATGTGATAGAATTTCCTTGAAGTCTTATATTAAACAAAATTTAAAATGATCTAATCGGGTCTCTGATTGCCCTACCCTAGAAGTTTAATAGTGCATTTCACTCGTCATTTCATGCGCTTTCAGATGCCGCTTAGCCCAATACGCTATCTGAAATAGGAGCGACGTAAATTGAACAAATGTGATAGAATTTCGCTGAATTCTTAAATTAACCCTAATATAAAATGATCTAATCGGGTCTCTGTTTGCCCTACCCTAGAAGTTTAATAGTGCATTTTACTCGCCATTTCATGCGCATTCAGATGCCGCTTAGCCCAATACGCTATCTGAAATATGAGCGACGTAAATTGAACAAATGTGATAGAATTTCGCTGAATTCTTTTATTAACCATAATGTAAAATGATCTAATCGGGTCTCTGTTCGCCCTAGCCTAGAAGTTTAATAGTGCATTTTACTCGCCATTTCATGAGCTTTGAGATGCCGCCTAGCCCAGTACGCTATCTGAAATAGGAGCGACGTAAATTGAACAAATGTGATAGAATTTCAGTGAATTCATTTACTAACCATAATGTAAAATGATCTAATCGGGTCTCTGTTTGCCCTACCCTAGAAGTTTAATAGTGCATTTTACTCGCCATTTCTTGCGCTTTGAGATGCCGCTTAGCCCAATACGGTATCTGAAATATCAGCGACGTAAATTAAACAAATGTGATACAATTTCGCTGAATCCTTATATTAACCAAAATATAAAATGATCAAATCGGCTCTCTGATTGCCGTATCATAGAAGTTTAGTAGTGCATTTTACTCGCCGTTCCACGCGCTTTATGATGCCGCCTAGTCCAGTACGCTATCTGAAATAGGAGCGACGTAAGTTGAACAAATATGATAGAATTTCGCTGAATTCTTAAATTAACCATTATGTAAAATGTTCTAATCGGGTCTCTGTTCGCCCTAGCCTAGAAGTTTAATAGTGCATTTTATTCGCGATTTCTTGCGCTTTGTGATGCCGCTTAGGCCAATACGCTATCTGAAATAGGAGCGACGTAAATTGAACAAATGTGATAGAATTTCCTTGAAGTCTTATATTAAACAAAATATAAAATGATCTAATCGGGTCTCTGATTGCCCTACCCTAGAAGTTTAATAGTGCATTTCACTCGTCATTTCATGCGCTTTCAGATGCCGCTTAGCCCAATACGCTATCTGAAATAGGAGCGACGTAAATTGAACAAATGTGATAGAATTTCGATGAATTCTTAAATTAACCATAATATAGAGTTTTCTTATCGGGTCTCTGTTTGCCCTACCCTAGAAGTTTAATAGTGCATTTTACTCGCCATTTCTTGCGCTTTGAGATGCCGCTTAGCCCAATACGCTATCTGAAATATCAGCGACGTAAATTGAACAAATGTGATACAATTTTGCTGAATCCTTATATTAACCAAAATATAAAATGATCTAATCGGCTCTCTGATTGCCGTATCATAGGAGTTTAGTAGTGCATTTTACTCCCCGTTCCACGCGCTTTAAGATGCCGCATAGCCCAGTACGCTATCTGAAATAGGAGCGACGGAAGTTGAACAAATGTGATAGAACTTCGCTGAATTCTTAAATTAACCCTAATATAAAATGATCTAATCGGGTCTCTGTTTGCCCTACCCTAGAAGTTTAATAGTGCATTTCACTCGTCATTTCATGCGCTTTCAGATGCCGCTTAGCCCAATAAGCTATCTGAAATAAGAGCGACGTAAATTGAACAAATGTGATAGAATTTCGCTGAATTCTTAAATTAACCATAATATAAAATTATCTAATCGGGTCTCTGTTTGCCTTACCCTAGAAGTTTAATAGTGCATTTTACTCGCCATTTCATGCGATTTGGGATGCTGCTTAGCCCAATACGCTTTCTGAAATAGGAGCGACATAAATTGAACAAATGTGATAGAATTTCGCTGAATTCTTATATTAACCAAAATATAAAATGATCTAATCGGGTCTCTGATTGCCCTATCATAGAAGTTTATTAGTGCATTTTACTCGCCATTCCACGCGCTTTAAGATGCCGCTTAGCCCAATACGCTATCTGAAATATGAGCGACACGAATTGAACAAATGTGATAGAATTTCCCTGAATTCTTATATTAACCTTAATGTAAAATGATCTAATCGGGTCTCTGATTGCCCTACCCTAGAAGTTTAATAGTGCATTTCACTCGTCATTTCATGCGCTTTCAGATGCCGCTTAGCCCAATACGCTATCTGAAATAGGAGCGACGTAAATTGAACAAATGTGATAGAATTTCGCTGAATTCTTAAATTAACCCTAATATAAAATGATCTAATCGGGTCTCTGTTTGCCCTACCCTAGAAGTTTAATAGTGCATTTTACTCGCCATTTCATGCGCATTCAGATGCCGCTTAGCCCAATACGCTATCTGAAATAGGAGCGACGTAAATTGAACAAATGTGATAGAATTTCGATGAATTCTTAAATTAACCATAATATAGAGTTTTCTTATCGGGTCTCTGTTTGCCCTACCCTAGAAGTTTAATAGTGCATTTTACTCGCCATTTCTTGCGCTTTGAGATGCCGCTTAGCCCAATACGCTATCTGAAATATCAGCGACGTAAATTGAACAAATGTGATACAATTTTGCTGAATCCTTATATTAACCAAAATATAAAATGATCTAATCGGCTCTCTGATTGCCGTATCATAGAAGTTTAGTAGTGCATTTTACTCGCCGTTCCACGCGCTTTAAGATGCCGCATAGCCCAGTACGCTATCTGAAATAGGAGCGACGGAAGTTGAACAAATGTGATAGAATTTCGCTGAATTCTTAAATTAACCCTAATATAAAATGATCTAATCGGGTCTCTGTTTGCCCTACCCTAGAAGTTTAATAGTGCATTTTACTCGCCATTTCGTGCGCTTTCAGATGCCGCTTAGCCCAATACGCTATCTGAAATATGAGCGACGTAAATTGAACAAATGTGATAGAATTTCGCTGAATTCTTATATTAATCTTAATGTAAAATGGTCTAATCGGGTCTTTGTTCGCCCTACCCTAGAAGTTTAATAGTGCATTTCACTCGTCATTTCATGCGCTTTGAGATGCCGCTTAGCCCAATAAGCTATCTGAAATAAGAGCGACGTAAATTGAACAAATGTGATAGAATTTCGCTGAATTCTTAAATTAACCATAATATAAAATTATCTAATCGGGTCTCTGTTTGCCTTACCCTAGAAGTTTAATAGTGCATTTTACTCGCCATTTCATGCGATTTGAGATGCTGCTTAGCCCAATACGCTTTCTGAAATAGGAGCGACGTAAATTGAACAAATGTGATAGAATTTCGCTGAATTCTTATATTAACCCAAATATAAAGTGATCTAATCGGGTCTCTGATTGCCCTATCATAGAAGTTTAGTAGTGCATTTTACTCGCCATTCTACGCGCTTTAAGATGCCGCGTAGCCCAATACGCTATCTGAAATATGAGCGACGCAAATTGAACAAATGTGATAGAATTTCGCTGAATTCTTATATTAATCCTAATATAAAATTATCTAATCGGGTCTCTGTTTGCCCTACCCTAGAAGTTTAATAGTGCATTTCACTCGACATTTCATGCGCTTTGAGATGCCGCTTAGCCCAATACGCTATCTGAAATAGGAGTAACGTAAATTGAACAAATGTGATAGTATTTCGCTGAATTCTTATATTAACCAAAATATAAAATGATCTAATCGGGTCTCTGATTGCCCTATGATAGAAGTTTATATAGTGCATTTTACTCGCCATTCCACGCGCTTTAAGATGCCGCCTAGCCCAGTACGCTATCTGAAATAGGAACAACGTAAATTGAACAAATGTGATAGAATTTCGCTGAATTCATTTATTAACCATAATGTAAAATGATCTAATCGGGTCTCTGTCCGCCCTACCCTAGAAGTTTAATAGTGCATTTCACTCGTCATTTCATGCGCTTTCAGATGCCGCTTAGCCCAATACGCTATCTGAAATAGGAGCGACGTAAATTGAACAAATGTGATAGAATTTCGCTGAATTCTTAAATTAACTATAATATAAAATTATCTAATCGGGTCTCTGTTTGGCCTACCTTAGAAGATTAATAGTGCATTTTACTCGTCATTTCATGCGCTTTGAGGTGCCGCTTAGCCCAATACGCTATCTGAAATAGGAGCGATATAAATTGAACAAATGTGATAGAATTTCGCTGAATTCTTTTATTAACCATAATGTAAAATGATCTAATCGGGTCTCTGTTCGCCCTAGCCTAGAAGTTTAATAGTGCATTTTACTCGCCATTTCATGCGCTTTGAGATGCCGCCTAGCCCAGTACGCTTTCTGAAATAGGAGCGACGTAAATTGAACAAATGTGATAGAATTTCAGTGAATTCATTTACTAACCATAATGTAAAATGATCTAATCGGGTCTCTGTTTGCCCTACCCTAGAAGTTTAATAGTGCATTTTACTCGCCATTTCTTGCGCTTTGAGATGCCGCTTAGCCCAATACGCTATCTGAAATATCAGCGACGTAAATTAAACAAATGTGATAGAATTTCGCTGAATCCTTATATTAACCAAAATATAAAATGATCAAATCGGCTCTCTGATTGCCGTATCATAGAAGTTTAGTAGTGCATTTTACTCGCCGTTCCACGCGCTTTATGATGCCGCCTAGTCCAGTACGCTATCTGAAATAGGAGCGACGTAAGTTGAACAAATATGATAGAATTTCGCTGAATTCTTAAATTAACCATTATGTAAAATGTTCGAATCGGGTCTCTGTTCGCCCTAGCCTAGAAGTTTAATAGTGCATTTTATTCGCGATTTCTTGCGCTTTGTGATGCCGCTTAGGCCAATACGCTATCTGAAATAGGAGCGACGTAAATTAAACAAATGTGATAGAATTTCCTTGAAGTCTTATATTAAACAAAATATAAAATGATCTAATCGGGTCTCTGATTGCCCTACCCTAGAAGTTTAATAGTGCATTTCACTCGTCATTTCATGCGCTTTCAGATGCCGCTTAGCCCAATACGCTATCTGAAATAGGAGCGATGTAAATTGAACAAATGTGATAGAATTTCGCTGAATTCTTAAATTAACCCTAATATAAAATGATCTAATCGGGTCTCTGTTTGCCCTACCCTAGAAGTTTAATAGTGCATTTTACTCGCCATTTCATGCGCATTCAGATGCCGCTTAGCCCAATACGCTATCTGAAATAGGAGCGACGTAAATTGAACAAATGTGATAGAATTTCGATGAATTCTTAAATTAACCATAATATAGAGTTTTCTTATCGGGTCTCTGTTTGCCCTACCCTAGAAGTTTAATAGTGCATTTTACTCGCCATTTCTTGCGCTTTGAGATGCCGCTTAGCCCAATACGCTATCTGAAATAGGAGCGACGTAAATTGAACATATGTGATAGAATATCCTTGAAATCTTGTATTAAACAAAATATAAAATGATCTAATCGGCTCTCTGATTGCCGTATCATAGAAGTTTAGTAGTGCATTTTACTCGCCGTTCCACGCGCTTTAAGATGCCGCATAGCCCAGTACGCTATCTGAAATAGGAGCGACGGAAGTTGAACAAATGTGATAGAACTTCGCTGAATTCTTAAATTAACCCTAATATAAAATGATCTAATCGGGTCTCTGTTTGCCCTACCCTAGAAGTTTAATAGTGCATTTTACTCGCCATTTCGTGCGCTTTCAGATGCCGCTTAGCCCAATACGCTATCTGAAATATGAGCGACGTAAATTGAACAAATGTGATAGAATTTCGCTGAATTCTTATATTAATCTTAATGTAAAATGGTCTAATCGGGTCTTTGTTCGCCCTACCCTAGAAGTTTAATAGTGCATTTCACTCGTCATTTCATGCGCTTTGAGATGCCGCTTAGCCCAATAAGCTATCTGAAATAGGAGCGACGTAAATTGAACAAATGTGATAGAATTTCGCTGAATTCTTATATTAACCAAAATATAAAATGATCTAGTCGGGTCTCTGATTGACCTATCATAGAAGTTTAATAGTGCATTTTGCTCGCCTTTCCACGCGCTATAAGATGCCGCCTAGCCCAGTACGCTATCTGACATTGGAGCGACGGAAATTGAACAAATGTGATAGAATTTTGCTGGCATCTTAAATTAACTATAATATAAAATGATCTAATCAGGTGTCTGCTTGCCTTACCCTAGAAGTTTAATAGTGCATTTTGCTCGCCATTTCTTGCGCTTTGAGATGCCGCTTAGCCCAATACGCTATCTGAGATAGGAGCGACGTAAATTGAACAAATGTGATAGAATTTCGCTGAATTCTTATATTAACCTTAATGTAAAATGATCTATTCGGGTCCTTGTTCGCCCTACCCTAGAAGTTTAATAGTGCATTTCACTCGTCATTTCATGCGCATTGAGATGCCGCTTAGCCCAATTCGCTATCTGAAATAGGAGCGACGTAAATTGAACAAATGTGATAGAATTTCGCTGAATTCATATATTAACCGTAATATAAAATGATCTAATCGGGTCTCTGTTTGCCCTACCCTAGAAGTTTAATAGTGCATTTTACTCGCCATTTCATGCGCTTTGAGATGCCTCTTAGCCCAATACGCTATCTGAAATAGGAGCAATGTAAATTGAACAAATGTGATAGAATTTCGTTGAATTCTTTTATTAACCATAAGGTTAAATGATCTAATCGGGTCTCTGTACGCCCTAGCCCAGAAGTTTAATAGTGCATTTTATTCGCCATTTCATGCGCTTTGAGTTGCCGCTTAGCCCAATACGCTATCTGAAATAGGAGCGACGTAAATTGAACAAATGTGATAGAATTTCCCTGAATTCTTATATTAACCAAAATATAAAATGATCTAATCGACTCTCTGATTGCCCTATCATAGAAGATTAACAGTGCATTTTACTCGCCGTTCCACGCGCTTTAAGATGCCGCCTAGCCCAGTACGCTATCAGAAATAGGAGCGACGTAAGTTGAACAAATGTGATAGAATTTCGCTGAATTCTTAAATTAACCCTAATATAAAATTATCTAATCGGGTCTCTGTTTGCCCTACCTTAGAAGTTTAATAGTGCATTTCACTCGTCATTTCATGCGCTTTGAGATGCCGCTTAGCGGAAGGCGCTATCTGAAATAGGAGCGATGTAAATTGAACAAATGTGATAGAATTTCGCTGAATTCTTTAATTAACCCTAATATAAAATGATCTAATCGGGTCTCTGTTTGCCCTACCCTAGAAGTTTAATAGTGCATTTCACTCGTCATTTCATGCGCTTTGACATGCCGCTTAGCCCAATACGCTATCTGAAATAGGAGCGACGTAAATTGAACAAATGTGATAGAATTTCAGTGAATTCATTTATTAACCATAATGTAAAATGATCTAATCGGGTCTCTGTTTGCCCTACCCTAGAAGTTTAATAGTGCATTTTACTCGCCATTTCTTGCGCTTTGAGATGCCGCTTAGCCCAATACGCTACCTGAAATATCAGCGACGTAAATTGAACAAATGTGATAGAATTTCGCTGAATCCTTATATTAACCAAAATATGAAATGATCTAATCGGCTCTCTGATTGCCGTATCATAGAAGTTTAGTAGTGCATTTTACTCGCCGTTCGACGCGCTTTAAGATGCCGCCTAGCCCAGTACGCTATCTGAAATAGGAGCGACGTAAGTTTAACAAATGTGATAGAATTTCGCTAAATTCTTAAATTAACCCTAATATAAAATTATCTAATCGGGTCTCTGTTTGCCCTACCCTAGATGTTTAATAGTGCATTTCACTCGTCATTTCGTGCGCTTTGAGATGCCGCTTTGCCCAATACGCTATCTGAAATAGGAGCGACGTAAATTGAACAAATGTGATAGAATTTCGCTGAATTCTTAAATTAACCATAATGTAAAATGTTCTAATCGGGTCTCTGTTCGCCATAGCCTAGAAGTTTAATAGTGCATTTTATTCGCCATTTCATGCGCTTTGTGATGCCGCTTAGCCCAATACGCTATCTGTAATAGGAGCGACGTAAATTGATCAAATGTGATAGAATTTCCTTGACATCTTATATTAAACAAAATATAAAATGATCTAATCGGGTCTCTGATTGCCCTATCATAGAAGTTTAGTAGTGCATTTTACTCGCCATTTCATGCGCATTGAGATGCCTCTTAGCCCAATACGCTATCTGAAATAGGAGCGACGTAAATTGAACAAATGTGATAGAATTTCGATGAATTCTTAAATTAACCATAATATAAAATGATCTTATCGGGTCTCTGTTTGCCCTACCCTAGAAGCTTAATAGTGCATTTTACTCGCCATTTCTTGCGCTTTGCGATGCCGCTTAGCCCAATACGCTATCTGAATTATCAACGACGTAAATTGAACAAATGTGATAGAATTTCGCTGAATGCTTATATTAATCTTAATGTAAAATGATCTAATCGGGTCTTTGTTCGCCCTACCCTAGAAGTTTAATAGTGCATTTTACTCGCCATTTCATGCGCTTTGAGATGCCTCTTAGCCCAATACGCTATCTGAAATAGGAGCAATGTAAATTGAACAAATGTGATAGAATTTCGTTGAATTCTTTTATTAACCATAATGTAAAATGATCTAATCGGGTCTCTGTTCGCCCTAGCCCAGAAGTTTAATAGTGCATTTTATTCGCCATTTCATGCGCTTTGAGTTGCCGCTTAGCCCAATACGCTATCTGAAATAGGAGCGACGTAAATTGAACAAATGTGATAGAATTTCCCTGAATTCTTATATTAACCAAAATATAAAATGATCTAATCGACTCTCTGATTGCCCTATCATAGAAGATTAACAGTGCATTTTACTCGCCGTTCCACGCGCTTTAAGATGCCGCCTAGCCCAGTACGCTATCAGAAATAGGAGCGACGTAAGTTGAACAAATGTGATAGAATTTCGCTGAATTCTTAAATTAACCCTAATATAAAATTATCTAATCGGGTCTCTGTTTGCCCTACCTTAGAAGTTTAATAGTGCATTTCACTCGTCATTTCATGCGCTTTGAGATGCCGCTTAGCGGAAGGCGCTATCTGAAATAGGAGCGATGTAAATTGAACAAATGTGATAGAATTTCGCTGAATTCTTTAATTAACCCTAATATAAAATGATCTAATCGGGTCTCTGTTTGCCCTACCCTAGAAGTTTAATAGTGCATTTCACTCGTCATTTCATGCGCTTTGACATGCCGCTTAGCCCAATACGCTATCTGAAATAGGAGCGACGTAAATTGAACAAATGTGATAGAATTTCAGTGAATTCATTTATTAACCATAATGTAAAATGATCTAATCGGGTCTCTGTTTGCCCTACCCTAGAAGTTTAATAGTGCATTTTACTCGCCATTTCTTGCGCTTTGAGATGCCGCTTAGCCCAATACGCTACCTGAAATATCAGCGACGTAAATTGAACAAATGTGATAGAATTTCGCTGAATCCTTATATTAACCAAAATATGAAATGATCTAATCGGCTCTCTGATTGCCGTATCATAGAAGTTTAGTAGTGCATTTTACTCGCCGTTCGACGCGCTTTAAGATGCCGCCTAGCCCAGTACGCTATCTGAAATAGGAGCGACGTCAGTTTAACAAATGTGATAGAATTTCGCTAAATTCTTAAATTAACCCTAATATAAAATTATCTAATCGGGTCTCTGTTTGCCCTACCCTAGATGTTTAATAGTGCATTTCATTCGTCATTTCGTGCGCTTTGAGATGCCGCTTTGCCCAATACGCTATCTGAAATAGGAGCGACGTAAATTGAACAAATGTGATAGAATTTCGCTGAATTCTTAAATTAACCATAATGTAAAATGTTCTAATCGGGTCTCTGTTCGCCATAGCCTAGAAGTTTAATAGTGCATTTTATTCGCCATTTCATGCGCTTTGTGATGCCGCTTAGCCCAATACGCTATCTGTCATAGGAGCGACGTAAATTGATCAAATGTGATAGAATTTCCTTGACATCTTATATTAAACAAAATATAAAATGATCTAATCGGGTCTCTGATTGCCCTATCATAGAAGTTTAGTAGTGCATTTTACTCGCCATTTCATGCGCATTGAGATGCCTCTTAGCCCAATACGCTATCTGAAATAGGAGCGACGTAAATTGAACAAATGTGATAGAATTTCGATGAATTCTTAAATTAACCATAATATAAAATGATCTTATCGGGTCTCTGTTTGCCCTACCCTAGAAGCTTAATAGTGCATTTTACTCGCCATTTCTTGCGCTTTGCGATGCCGCTTAGCCCAATACGCTATCTGAATTATCAACGACGTAAATTGAACAAATGTGATAGAATTTCGCTGAATGCTTATATTAATCTTAATGTAAAATGATCTAATCGGGTCTTTGTTCGCCCTACCCTAGAAGTTTAATAGTGCATTTCACTCGTCATTTCATGCGCATTGAGATGCCGCTTAGCCCAATACGCTATCTGAAATAGGCGCGACGTAAATTGAACAAATGTGATAGAATTTCGCTGAATTCTTATATTAACCAAAATATAAAATGATCTAATCGTGTCTCTGATTGCCCTATCATAGAAGATTAACAGTGCATTTTACTCGCCATTCCTCGCGTTTTAAGATGCCGCCTAGCCCAGTACGCTAGCTGAAATAGGAACGACGTAAATTGAACAAATGTGATAGAATTTCGCTGAATTCTTTAATTAACCCTAATATAAAATTATCTAATCGGGCCTCTGTTTGCCCTACCCTAGAAGTTTAATAGTGCATTTCACTCGTCATTTCATGCGCTTTGACATGCCGCTTAGCCCAATACGCTATCTGAAATAGGAGCGACGTAAATTGAACAAATGTGATAGAATTTCAGTGAATTCATTTATTAACCATAATGTAAAATGATCTAATCGGGTCTCTGTTTGCCCTACCCTAGAAGTTTAATAGTGCATTTTACTCGCCATTTCTTGCGCTTTGAGATGCCGCTTAGCCCAATACGCTACCTGAAATATCAGCGACGTAAATTGAACAAATGTGATAGAATTTCGCTGAATCCTTATATTAACCAAAATATGAAATGATCTAATCGGCTCTCTGATTGCCGTATCATAGAAGTTTAGTAGTGCATTTTACTCGCCGTTCCACGCGCTTTAAGATGCCGCCTAGCCCAGTACGCTATCTGAAATAGGAGCGACGTAAGTTTAACAAATGTGATAGAATTTCGCTGAATTCTCAAATTAACCATAATATAAAATTATCTAATCGGGTCTCTGTTTGCCTTACCCTAGAAGTTTAATAGTGCATTTTACTCGCCATTTCATGCGATTTGAGATGCTGCTTAGCCCAATACGCTTTCTGAAATAGGAGCGACGTAAATTGAACAAATGTGATAGAATTTCGCTGAATTCTTATATTAACCCAAATATAAAGTGATCTAATCGGGTCTCTGATTGCCCTATCATAGAAGTTTAGTAGAGCATTTTACTCGCCATTCTACGCGCTTTAAGATGCCGCGTAGCCCAATACGCTATCTGAAATATGAGCGACGCAAATTGAACAAATGTGATAGAATTTCGCTGAATTCTTAAATTAATCCTAATATAAAATTATCTAATCGGGTCTCTGTTTGCCCTACCCTAGAAGTTTAATAGTGCATTTCACTCGACATTTCATGCGCTTTGAGATGCCGCTTAGCCCAATACGCTATCTGAAATAGGAGTAACGTAAATTGAACAAATGTGATAGTATTTCCTGAATTCTTATATTAACCAAAATATAAAATGATCTAATCGGGTCTCTGATTGCCCTATCATAGAAGTTTATATAGTGCATTTTACTCGCCATTCCACGCGCTTTAAGATGCCGCCTAGCCCAATACGCTATCTGAAATATGAGCGACGTAAATTGAACAAATGTGATAGAATTTCGCTGAATTCTTATATTAATCTTAATGTAAAATGATCTAATCGGGTCTCTGTCCGCCCTACCCTCGAAGTTTAATAGTGCATTTTACTCGCCATTTCGTGCGCTTTCAGATGCCGCTTAGCCCAATACGCTATCTGAAATATGAGCGACGTAAATTGAACAAATGTGATAGAATTTTGCTGGCATCTTAAATTAACTATAATATAAAATGATCTAATCAGGTGTCTGCTTGCCTTACCCTAGAAGTTTAATAGTGCATTTTGCTCGCCATTTCTTGCGCTTTGAGATGCCGCTTAGCCCAATACGCTAACTGAAATAGGAGCGACGTAAATTGAAGAAATGTGATAGAATTTCCTTGATATCTTATATTAAACAAAATATAAAATGATCTAATCGGGTCTCCGATTGCCCTATCATAGAAGTTTAGTAGTGCATTTTACTCGCCCTTACACGCGCTTTAAGATGCCGTCTAGCCCAGTACGCTATCTGAAATATCAGCGACGTAAATTGAACAAATGTGATAGAATTTCGCTGAATCCTTATATTAACCAAAATATGAAATGATCTAATCGGCTCTCTGATTGCCGTATCATAGAAGTTTAGTAGTGCATTTTACTCGCCGTTCCACGCGCTTTAAGATGCCGCCTAGCCCAGTACGCTATCTGAAATAGGAGCGACGTAAGTTTAACAAATGTGATAGAATTTCGCTAAATTCTTAAATTAACCCTAATATAAAATTATCTAATCGGGTCTCTGTTTGCCCTACCCTAGATGTTTAATAGTGCATTTCACTCGTCATTTCATGCGCTTTGAGATGCCGCTTAGCGGAAGGCGCTATCTGAAATAGGAGCGATGTAAATTGAACAAATGTGATAGAATTTCGCTGAATTCTTTTATTAACCATAATGTAAAATGATCTAATCGGGTCTCTGTTCGCCCTAGCCTAGAAGTTTAATAGTGCATTTTAGTCGCCATTTCATGCGCTTTGTGATGCCGCTTAGCGCAATACGCTATCTGAAATAGGAGCGACGTAAATTGATCAAATGTGATAGAATTTCCTTGACATCTTATATTAAACAAAATATAAAATGATCTAATCGGGTCTCTGATTGCCCTATCATAGAAGTTTAGTAGTGCATTTTACTCGCCATTTCATGCGCATTGAGATGCCTCTTAGCCCAATACGCTATCTGAAATAGGAGCGACGTAAATTGAACAAATGTGATAGAATTTCGATGAATTCTTAAATTAACCATAATATAAAATGATCTTATCGGGTCTCTGTTTGCCCTACCCTAGAAGCTTAATAATGCATTTTACTCGCCATTTCTTGCGCTTTGCGATGCCGCTTAGCCCAATACGCTATCTGAATTATCAGCGACGTAAATTGAACAAATGTGATAGAATTTCGCTGAATGCTTATATTAATCTTAATGTAAAATGATCTAATCGGGTCTTTGTTCGCCCTACCCTAGAAGTTTAATAGTGCATTTCACTCGTCATTTCATGCGCATTGAGATGCCGCTTAGCCCAATACGCTATCTGAAATAGGAGCGACGTAAATTGAACAAATGTGATAGAATTTCGCTGAATTCTTATATTAACCAAAATATAAAATGATCTAATCGTGTCTCTGATTGCCCTATCATAGAAGATTAACAGTGCATTTTACTCGCCATTCCTCGCGTATTAAGATGCCGCCTAGCCCAGTACGCTAGCTGAAATAGGAACGACGTAAATTGAACAAATGTGATAGAATTTCGCTGAATTCTTTAATTAACCCTAATATAAAATGATCTAATCGGGTCTCTGTTTGCCCTACCCTAGAAGTTTAATAGTGCATTTCACTCGTCATTTCATGCGCTTTGACATGCCGCTTAGCCCAATACGCTATCTGAAATAGGAGCGACGTAAATTGAACAAATGTGATAGAATTTCAGTGAATTCATTTATTAACCATAATGTAAAATGATCTAATCGGGTCTCTGTTTGCCCTACCCTAGAAGTTTAATAGTGCATTTTACTCGCCATTTCTTGCGCTTTGAAATGCCGCTTAGCCCAATACGCTACCTGAAATATCAGCGACGTAAATTGAACAAATGTGATAGAATTTCGCTGAATCCTTATATTAACCAAAATATGAAATGATCTAATCGGCTCTCTGATTGCCGTATCATAGAAGTTTAGTAGTGCATTTTACTCGCCGTTCCACGCGCTTTAAGATGCCGCCTAGCCCAGTACGCTATCTGAAATAGGAGCGACGTAAGTTTAACAAATGTGATAGAATTTCGCTAAATTCTTAAATTAACCCTAATATAAACTTATCTAATCGGGTCTCTGTTTGCCCTACCCTAGATGTTTAATAGTGCATTTCACTCGTCAGTTCGTGCGCTTTGAGATGCCGCTTTGCCCAATACGCTATCTGAAATAGGAGCGACGTAAATTGAACAAATGTGATAGAATTTCGCTGAATTCTTAAATTAACCATAATGTAAAATGTTCTAATCGGGTCTCTGTTCGCCATAGCCTAGAAGTTTAATAGTGCATTTTATTCGCCATTTCATGCGCTTTGTGATGCCGCTTAGCCCAATACGCTATCTGAAATAGGAGCGACGTAAATTGATCAAATGTGATAGAATTTCCTTGACATCTTATATTAAACAAAATATAAAATGATCTAATCGGGTCTCTGATTGCCCTATCATAGAAGTTTAGTAGTGCATTTTACTCGCCATTTCATGCGCATTGAGATGCCTCTTAGCCCAATACGCTATCTGAAATAGGAGCGACGTAAATTGAACAAATGTGATAGAATTTCGATGAATTCTTAAATTAACCATAATATAAAATGATCTTATCGGGTCTCTGTTTGCCCTACCCTAGAAGCTTAATAGTGCATTTTACTCGCCATTTCTTGCGCTTTGCGATGCCGCTTAGCCCAATACGCTATCTGAAATAGGAGCGACGTAAATTGAACAAATGTGATAGAATTTCGCTGAATTCTTAAATTAACCATAATGTAAAATGTTCTAATCGGGTCTCTGTTCGCCATAGCCTAGAAGTTTAATAGTGCATTTTATTCGCCATTTCATGCGCTTTGTGATGCCCCTTAGCCCAATACGCTATCTGAAATAGGAGCGACGTAAATTGAACAAATATGATAGAATTTCGCTGAATTCTTATATTAACCGTAATATAAAATGATCTAATCGGGTCCCTGTTTGCCCTATCCTAGAAGTTTAATAGTGCATTTTAATCGCCATTTCATGCGCTTTGAGATGCCGCTTAGCCCAATACGCTATCTGAAATAGGAGCGACGTAAATTGAACAAATGTGATAGAATTTCGCTGAATTCTTAAATTAACTATAATATAAAATTATCTAATCGGGTCTCTGTTTGGCCTACCTTAGAAGATTAATAGTGCATTTTACTCGTCATTTCATGCGCTTTGAGGTGCCGCTTAGCCCAATACGCTATCTGAAATAGGAGCGATATAAATTGAACAAATGTGATAGAATTTCGCTGAATTCTTTTATTAACCATAATGTAAAATGATCTAATCGGGTCTCTGTTCGCCCTAGCCCAGAAGTTTAATAGTGCATTTTATTCGCCATTTCATGCGCTTTGAGATGCCGCTTAGCCCAATACGCTATCTGAAATAGGAGCGACGTAAATTGAACAAATGTGATAGAATTTCCCTGAATTCTTATATTAACCAAAATATAAAATGATCTAATCGACTCTCTGATTGCCCTATCATAGAAGATTAACAGTGCATTTTACTCGCCGTTCCACGCGCTTTAAGATGCCGCCTAGCCCAGTACGCTATCTGAAATAGGAGCGACGTAAGTTGAACAAATGTGATAGAATTTCGCTGAATTCTTAAATTAACCCTAATATAAAATTATCTAATCGGGTCTCTGTTTGCCCTACCCTAGAAGTTTAATAGTGCATTTCACTCGTCATTTCATGCGCTTTGAGATGCCGCTTAGCGGAAGGCGCTATCTGAAATAGGAGCGATGTAAATTGAACAAATGTGATAGAATTTCGCTGAATTCTTTTATTAACCATAATGTAAAATGATCTAATCGGGTCTCTGTTCGCCCTAGCCTAGAAGTTTAATAGTGCATTTTAGTCGCCATTTCATGCGCTTAGTGATGCCGCTTAGCCCAATACGCTATCTGAAATATCAGCGACGTAAATTAAACAAATGTGATAGAATTTCGCTGAATCCTTATATTAACCAAAATATAAAATGATCAAATCGGCTCTCTGATTGTCGTATCATAGAAGTTTAGTAGTGCATTTTACTCGCCGTTCCACGCGCTTTATGATGCCGCCTAGTCCAGTACGCTATCTGAAATAGGAGCGACGTAAGTTGAACAAATATGATAGAATTTCGCTGAATTCTTATATTAACCTTAATGTAAAATGTTCTAATCGGGTCTCAGTTCGCCCTACCCAAGAAGATTAATAGTGCATTTCACTCGTCATTTCATGCGCTTTGAGATGCCGCTTAGCTCAATACGCTATCTGAAATAGGAGCGACGTAAATTGAACAAATGTGATAGAAATTCGCTGAATTCTTATATTAACCAAAATATAAGATGATCTAATCGACTCTCTGATTGCCCTATCATAGAAGTTTATATAGTGCATTTTACTCGCCATTCCACGCGCTTTAAGATGCCGCCTAGCCCAGTACGCTATCTGAAATAGGAACAACGTAAATTGAACAATTGTTATAGAATTTTGCTGAATTCTTAAATTAACTATAATATAAAATGATCTAATTGGGTCTCTATTTGCCCTACCCTAGAAGTTTAACAGTGCATTTTACTCGCCATTCCGGGCGCTTTAAGATGCCGCTTATCCAAATACGCTATCTGAAATAGGAGCGATGCAAATTGAACAAATGTGATAGAATTTCGCTGAATTCTTTTATTAACCATAATGTAAAATGATCTAATCGGGTCTCTGTTCGCTCTAGCCTAGAAGTTTAATAGTGCATTTGATTCGCCATTTCATGCGCTTTGAGATGCCGCTTAGCCCAATACGCTATCTGAAATAGGAGCGACGTAAATTGAACATATGTGATAGAATATCCTTGAAATCTTATATTAAACAAAATATAAAATGATCTAATCGGGTCTCCGATTACCCTATCATAGAAGTTTAGTAGTGCATTTGACTCGCCCTTCCACGCGCTTTAAGATGCCGTCTAGCCCAGTACGCTATCTGAAATAGGAGCGACGTAAGTTGAACAAATGTGATAGAATTTCGCTGAATTCTTATATTAATCTTAATGTAAAATGATCTAATCGGGTCTTTGTTCGCCCTACCCTAGAAGTTTAATAGTGCATTTCACTCGTCATTTCATGCGCATTGAGATGCCGCTTAGCCCAATACGCTATCTGAACTAGGAGCGACGTAAATTGAACAAATGTGATAGAATTTCGCTGAATTCTTATATTAACCAAAATATAAAATGATCTAATCGGGTCTCTGATTGCCCTATCATAGAAGATTAACAGTGCATTTTACTCGCCATTCCTCGCGTTTTAAGATGCCGCATAGCCCAGTACGCTAGCTGAAACAGGAACGACGTAAATTGAACAAATGTGATAGAATTTCGCTGAATTCTTAAATTAACCCTAATATAAAATGATCTAATCGGGTCTCTGTTTGCCCTACCCTAGAAGTTTAATAGTGCATTTCACTCGTCATTTCATGCGCATTGAGATGCCGCTTAGCCCAATACGCTATCTGAACTAGGAGCGACGAAAATTGAACAAATGTGATAGAATTTCGCTGAATTCTTATATTAACCAAAATATAAAATGATCTAGCCGGGTCTCTGATTGACCTATCATAGAAGTTTAATAGTGCATTTTGCTCGCCTTTCCACGCGCTATAAGATGCCGCCTAGCCCAGTACGCTATCTGAAATTGGAGCGACGGAAATTGAACAAATGTGATAGAATTTTGCTGGCATCGTAAATTAACTATAATATAAAATGATCTAATCAGGTGTCTGCTTGCCTTACCCTAGAAGTTTAATAGTGCATTTTGCTCGCCATTTCTTGCGCTTTGAGATGCCGCTTAGCCCAATACGCTATCTGAAATAGGAGCGACGTAAATTGAACAAATGTGATAGAATTTCGCTGAATTCTTATATTAACCTTAATGTAAAATGATCTAATCGGGTCCTTGTTCGCCCTACCCTAGAAGTTTAATAGTGCATTTCACTCGTCATTTCATGCGCATTGAGATGCCGCTTAGCCCAATTCGCTATCTGAAATAGGAGCGACGTAAATTGAACAAATGTGATAGAATTTCGCTGAATTCATATATTAACCGTAATATAAAATGATCTAATCGGGTCTCTGTTTGCCCTATCCTAGAAGTTTAATAGTGCATTTTACTCGCCATTTCATGCGCTTTGAGATGCCTCTTAGCCCAATACGCTATCTGAAATAGGAGCAATGTAAATTGAACAAATGTGATAGAATTTCGTTGAATTCTTTTATTAACCATAATGTAAAATGATCTAATCGGGTCTCTGTTCGCCCTAGCCCAGAAGTTTAATAGTGCATTTTATTCGCCATTTCATGCGCTTTGAGATGCCGCTTAGCCCAATACGCTATCTGAAATAGGAGCGACGTAAATTGAACAAATGTGATAGAATTTCCCTGAATTCTTATATTAACCAAAATATAAAATGATCTAATCGACTCTCTGATTGCCCTATCATAGAAGATTAACAGTGCATTTTACTCGCCGTTCCACGCGCTTTAAGATGCCGCCTAGCCCAGTACGCTATCTGAAATAGGAGCGACGTAAGTTGAACAAATGTGATAGAATTTCGCTGAATTCTTAAATTAACCCTAATATAAAATGATCTAATCGGGTCTCTGTTTGCCCTACCCTAGAAGTTTAATAGTGCATTTTACTCGCCATTTCGTGCGCTTTCAGATGCCGCTTAGCCCAATACGCTATCTGAAATATGAGCGACGTAAATTGAACAAATGTGATAGAATTTCGCTGAATTCTTATATTAATCTTAATGTAAAATGGTCTAATCGGGTCTTTGTTCGCCCTACCCTAGAAGTTTAATAGTGCATTTCACTCGTCATTTCATGCGCTTTGGGATGCCGCTTAGCCCAATAAGCTATCTGAAATAGGAGCGACGTAAATTGAACAAATGTGATAGAATTGCGCTGAATTCTTATATTAACCAAAATATAAAATGATCTAGTCGGGTCTCTGATTGACCTATCATAGAAGTTTAATAGTGCATTTTGCTCGCCTTTCTACGCGCTATAAGATGCCGCCTAGCCCAGTACGCTATCTGAAATTGGAGCGACGGAAATTGAACAAATGTGATAGAATCTTGCTGGCATCTTAAATTAACTATAATATAAAATGATCTAATCAGGTGTCTGCTTGCCTTACCCTAGAAGTTTAATAGTGCATTTTGCTCGCCATTTCTTGCGCTTTGAGATGCCCCTTAGCCCAATACGCTATCTGAAATAAGAGCGACGTAAATTGAACAAATGTGATAGAATTTCGCTGAATTCTTATATTAACCTTAATGTAAAATGATCTAATCGGGTCCTTGTTCGCCCTACCCTAGAAGTTTAATAGTGCATTTCACTCGTCATTTCATGCGCATTGAGATGCCGCTTAGCCCAATTCGCTATCTGAAATAGGAGCGACGTAAATTGAACAAATGTGATAGAATTTCGCTGAATTCATATATTAACCGTAATATAAAATGATCTAATCGGGTCTCTGTTTGCCCTATCCTAGAAGTTTAATAGTGCATTTTACTCGCCATTTCATGCGCTTTGAGATGCCTCTTAGCCCAATACGCTATCTGAAATAGGAGCAATGTAAATTGAACAAATGTGATAGAATTTCGTTGAATTCTTTTATTAACCATAATGTAAAATGATCTAATCGGGTCTCTGTTCGCCCTAGCCCAGAAGTTTAATAGTGCATTTTATTCGCCATTTCATGCGCTTTGAGATGCCGCTTAGCCCAATACGCTATCTGAAATAGGAGCGACGTAAATTGAACAAATGTGATAGAATTTCCCTGAATTCTTATATTAACCAAAATATAAAATGATCTAATCGACTCTCTGATTGCCCTATCATAGAAGATTAACAGTGCATTTTACTCGCCGTTCCACGCGCTTTAAGATGCCGCCTAGCCCAGTACGCTATCTGAAATAGGAGCGACGTAAGTTGAACAAATGTGATAGAATTTCGCTGAATTCTTAAATTAACCCTAATATAAAATTATCTAATCGGGTCTCTGTTTGCCCTACCCTAGAAGTTTAATAGTGCATTTCACTCGTCATTTCATGCGCTTTGAGATGCCGCTTAGCGGAAGGCGCTATCTGAAATAGGAGCGATGTAAATTGGACAAATGTGATAGAATTTCGCTGAATTCTTTTATTAACCATAATGTAAAATGATCTAATCGGGTCTCTGTTCGCCCTAGCCTAGAAGTTTAATAGTGCATTTTAGTCGCCATTTCATGCGCTTAGTGATGCCGCTTAGCCCAATACGCTAACTGAAATAGGAGCGACGTAAATTGAAGAAATGTGATAGAATTTCCTTGAAATCTTATATTAAACAAAATATAAAATGATCTAATCGGGTCTCCGATTGCCCTATCATAGAAGTTTAGTAGTGCATTTTACTCGCCCTTCCACGCGCTTTAAGATGAAGTCTAGCCCAGTACGCTATCTGAAATATCAGCGACGTAAATTGAACAAATGTGATAGAATTTCGCTGAATCCTTATATTAACCATAATATAAAATGATCTAATCGGGTCTCTGCTTGCCCTACCCTAGAAGTTTAATAGTGCATTTTACTCGTCATTTCGTACGCTTTGAGATGCCGCTTTGCCCAATACGCTATCTGAAATAGGAGCGACGTAAATTGAACAAATGTGATAGAATTTCGCTGAATTCTTAAATTAACCATAATGTAAAATGTTCTAATCGGGTCTCTGTTCGCCATAGCCTAGAAGTTTGATAGTGCATTTTATTCGCCATTTCATGCGCTTTGTGATGCCTCTTAGCCCAATACGCTATCTGAAATAGGAGCGACGTAAATTGAACAAATGTGATAGAATTTCGCTGAATTCTTTAATTAACCCTAATATAAAATGATCTAATCGGGTCTCTGTTTGCCCTACCCTCGAAGTTTAATAGTGCATTTCACTCGTCATTTCATGCGCTTTGACATGCCGCTTAGCCCAATACGCTATCTGAAATAGGAGCGACGTAAATTGAACAAATGTGATAGAATTTCGCTGAATTCTTATATTAACCAAAATATAAAATGATCTAATCGGCTCTCTGATTGCCGTATCATAGAAGTTTAGTAGTGCATTTTACTCGCCCTTCCACGCGCTTTAAGATGCCGTCTAGCCCAGTACGCTATCTGAAATATCAGCGACGTAAATTGAACAAATGTGATAGAATTTCGCTGAATTCTTAAATTAACCCTAATATAAAATTATCTAATCGGGTCTCTGTTTGCCCTACCCTAGAAGTTTAATAGTGCATTTCACTCGACATTTCATGCGCTTTGAGATGCCGCCTAGCCCAATACGCTATCTGAAATAGGAGTAACGTAAATTGAACAAATGTGATAGAATTTCCCTGAATTCTTATATTAACGTTAATGTAAAATGATCTAATCGGGTCTCTGTTCGCCCTACCCTAGAAGTTTAATAGTGCATTTCACTCGTCATTTCATGCGCTTTCAGATGCCGCTTAGCCCAATACGCTATCTGAAATAGGAGCGACGTAAATTGAACAAATATGATAGAATTTCGCTGAATTCATATATTAAACGTAATATAAAATGATCTAATCGGGTCCCTGTTTGCCCTACCCTAGAAGTTTAATAGTGCATTTAACTCGCCATTTCATGCGCTTTGAGATGCCTCTTAGCCCAATACGCTATCTGAAATAGGAGCGACGTAAATTGAACAAATGTGATAGAATTACGCTGAATTCTTATATTAACCGTAATATAGAATGATCTAATTGGGTCTCTGTTTGCCTTACCCTAGAAGTTTAATAGTGCATTGTACTCGCCATTCCATGCGCTTTGAGATGCCGCTTAGCACAATACGCTATCTGAAATAGGAGCGACGTAAATTGAACAAATGTGATAGAATTTCGCTGAATTCTTATATTAACCAAAATATAAAATGATCTAATCGACTCTCTGATTGCCCTAACATTGAAGTTTAGTAGTGCATTTTACTCGCCCTTCCACGCGCTTTAAGATGCCGCCTAGCCCAGTACGCTATCTGAAATAGGAGCGACGTAAGTTGAACAAATGTGATAGAATTTCGCTGAATTCTTAAATTAACCCTAATATAAAATGATCTAATCGGGTCTCTGTTTGCCTTACCCTAGAAGTTTAATAGTGCATTTTACTCGCCATTTCATGCGATTTGAGATGCTGCTTAGCGCAATACGCTATCTGAAATAGGAGCGACGTAAATTGAACAAATGTGATAGAATTACGCTGAATTCTTATATTAACCGTAATATAGAATGATCTAATCGGGTCTCTGTTTGCCTTACCCTAGAAGTTTAATAGTGCATTGTACTCGCCATTCCATGCGCTTTGAGATGCCGCTTAGCCCAATACGCTATCTGAAATAGGAGCGACGTAAGTTGAACAAATGTGATAGAATTTCGCTGAATTCTTTTATTAACCATAATGTAAAATGATCTAATCGGGTCACTGTTTGCCCTACCCTAGAAGTTTAATAGTGCATTTTGCACGCCATTTCGTGCGCTTTCAGATGCCGCTTAGCCCAATACGCTATCTGAAATATCAGCGACCTAAATTGAACAAATGTGATAGAATTTCTCTGAATTCTTAAATTAACCCTAATATAAAATTATCTAATCGGGTCTCTGTTTGCCCTACCCTAGAAGTTTAATAGTGCATTTCACTCGACATTTCATGCGCTTTGAGATGCCGCTTAGCCCAATACGCTATCTGAAATAGGAGTAACGTAAATTGAACAAATGTGATAGTATTTCGCTGTATTCTTATATTAACCAAAATATAAAATGATCTAATCGGGTCTCTGATTGCCCTATCATAGAAGTTTATATAGTGCATTTTACTCGCCATTCCACGCGCTTTAAGATGCCGCCTAGCCCAATACGCTATCTGAAATAGGAGCGACGTAAATTGAACAAATATGATAGAATTTCGCTGAATTCTTATATTAACCGTAATATAAAATGATCTAATCGGGTCCCTGTTTGCCCTATCCTAGAAGTTTAATAGTGCATTTTAATCGCCATTTCATGCGCTTTGAGATGCCTCTTAGCCCAATACGCTATCTGACATAGGAGCAATGTAAATTGAACAAATGTGATAGAATTTCGTTGAATTCTTTTATTAACCATAATGTAAAATGATCTAATCGGGTCTCTGTTCGCCCTAGCCCAGAAGTTTAATAGTGCATTTTATTCGCCATTTCATGCGCTTTGAGATGCCGCTTAGCCCAATACGCTATCTGAAATAGGAGCGACGTAAATTGAACAAATGTGATAGAATTTCGCTGAATCCTTATATTAACCATAATATAAAATGATCTAATCGGGTCTCTGCTTGCCCTACCCTAGAAGTTTAATAGTGCATTGTACTCGCCATTCCATGCGCTTTGAGATGCCGCTTAGCCCAATACGCTAACTGAAATAGGAGCGACGTAAATTGAAGAAATGTGATAGAATTTCCTTGAAATCTTATATTAAACAAAATATAAAATGATCTAATCGGGTCTCCGATTGCCCTATCATAGAAGTTTAGTAGTGCATTTTACTCGCCCTTCCACGCGCTTTAAGATGAAGTCTAGCCCAGTACGCTATCTGAAATATCAGCGACGTAAATTGAACAAATGTGATAGAATTTCGCTGAATCCTTATATTAACCATAATATAAAATGATCTAATCGGGTCTCTGCTTGCCCTACCCTAGAAGTTTAATAGTGCATTTTACTCGTCATTTCGTGCGCTTTGAGATGCCGCTTTGCCCAATACGCTATCTGAAATAGGAGCGACGTAAATTGAACAAATGTGATAGAATTTCGCTGAATTCTTAAATTAACCATAATGTAAAATGTTCTAATCGGGTCTCTGTTCGCCATAGCCTAGAAGTTTGATAGTGCATTTTATTCGCCATTTCATGCGCTTTGTGATGCCGCTTAGCGCAATACGCTATCTGAAATAGGAGCGACGTAAATTGAACAAATGTGATAGAATTTCCTTGAAATCTTATATTAAACAAAATATAAAATGATCTAATCGGGTCTCTGATTGCCCTATCATAGAAGTTTAGTAGTGCATTTTACTCGCCATTTCATGCGCATTGAGATGCCTCTTAGCCCAATACGCTATCTGAAATAGGAGCGACGTAAATTGAACAAATGTGATAGAATTTCGCTGAATTCTTATATTAACCAAAATATAAAATGATCTAATCGGGTCTCTGATTCCCCTACCCTAGAAGTTTAATAGTGCATTTTACTCGCCATTTCTTGCGCTTTGAGATGCCGCTTAGCCCAATACGCTACCTGAAATATCAGCGACGTAAATTGAACAAATGTGATAGAATTTCGCTGAATTCTTTAATTAACCCTAATATAAAATGATCTAATCGGGTCTCTGTTTGCCCTACCCTCGAAGTTTAATAGTGCATTTCACTCGTCATTTCATGCGCTTTGACATGCCGCTTAGCCCAATACGCTATCTGAAATAGGAGCGACGTAAATTGAACAAATGTGATAGAATTTCAGTGAATTCATTTATTAACCATAATGTAAAATGATCTAATCGGGTCTCTGTTTGCCCTACCCTAGAAGTTTAATAGTGCATTTTACTCGCCATTTCTTGCGCTTTGAGATGCCGCTTAGCCCAATACGCTACCTGAAATATCAGCGACGTAAATTGAACAAATGTGATAGAATTTCGCTGAATTCTTTAATTAACCCTAATATAAAATGATCTAATCGGGTCTCTGTTTGCCCTACCCTCGAAGTTTAATAGTGCATTTCACTCGTCATTTCATGCGCTTTGACATGCCGCTTAGCCCAATACGCTATCTGAAATAGGAGCGACGTAAATTGAACAAATGTGATAGAATTTCAGTGAATTCATTTATTAACCATAATGTAAAATGATCTAATCGGGTCTCTGTTTGCCCTACCCTAGAAGTTTAATAGTGCATTTTACTCGCCATTTCTTGCGCTTTGAGATGCCGCTTAGCCCAATACGCTACCTGAAATATCAGCGACGTAAATTGAACAAATGTGATAGAATTTCGCTGAATCCTTATATTAACCAAAATATAAAATGATCTAATCGGCTCTCTGATTGCCGTATCATAGAAGTTTAGTAGTGCATTTTACTCGCCGTTCCACGCGCTTTAAGTTGCCGCCTAGCCCAGTACGCTATCTGAAATAGGAGCGACGTAAGTTTAACAAATGTGATAGAATTTCGCTAAATTCTTAAATTAACCCTAATATAAAATTATCTAATCGGGTCTCTGTTTGCCCTACCCTAGATGTTTAATAGTGCATTTCACTCGTCATTTCATGCGCTTTGAGATGCCGCTTAGCGGAAGGCGCTATCTGAAATAGGAGCGATGTAAATTGAACAAATGTGATAGAATTTCGCTGAATTCTTTTATTAACCATAATGTAAAATGATCTAATCGGGTCTCTGTTCGCCCTAGCCTAGAAGTTTAATAGTGCATTTTAGTCGCCATTTCATGCGCTTAGAGATGCCGCTTAGCCCAATACGCTAACTGAAATAGGAGCGACGTAAATTGAACAAATGTGATAGAATTTCCTTGAAATCTTATATTAAACAAAATATAAAATGATTTAATCGGGTCTCCGATTGCCCTATCATAGAAGTTTAGTAGTGCATTTTACTCGCCCTTCCACGCGCTTTAAGATGCCGTCTAGCCCAGTACGCTATCTGAAATATTAGCGACGTAAATTGAACAAATGTGATAGAATTTCGCTGAATCCTTATATTAACCATAATATAAAATGATCTAATCGGGTCTCTGCTTGCCCTACCCTAGAAGTTTAATAGTGCATTTTACTCGTCATTTCGTGCGCTTTGAGATGCCGCTTTGCCCAATACGCTATCTGAAATAGGAGCGACGTAAATTGAACAAATGTGATAGAATTTCGCTGAATTCTTAAATTGACCATAATGTAAAATGTTCTAATCGGGTCTCTGTTCGCCATAGCCTAGAAGTTTAATAGTGCATTTTATTCGCCGTTTCATGCGCTTTGTGATGCCGCTTAGCCCAATACGCTATCTGAAATACGAGCGACGTAAATTGAACAAATGTGATAGAATTTCCTTGAAATCTTATATTAAACAAAATATAAAATGATCTAATCGGGTCTCTGATTGCCCTATCATAGAAGTTTAGTAGTGCATTTTACTCGCCATTCCACGCGCTTTGAGATGCCGCGTAGCCCAATACGCTATCTGAAATAGGAGCGACGTAAGTTGAACAAATGTGATAGAATTTCCCTGAATTCTTTTATTAACCATAATGTAAAATGATCTAATCGGGTCACTGTTTGCCCTACCCTAGAAGTTTAATAGTGCATTTTACACGCCATTTCGTGCGCTTTCAGATGCCGCTTAGCCCAATACGCTATCTGAAATATCAGCGACGTAAATTGAACAAATGTGATAGAATTTCGCTGAATTCTTAATTAACCCTAATATAAAATTATCTAATCGGGTCTCTGTTTGCCCTACCCTAGAAGTTTAATAGTGCATTTCACTCGACATTTCATGCGCTTTGAGATGCCGCCTAGCCCAATACGCTATCTGAAATAGGAGTAACGTAAATTGAACAAATGTGATAGAATTTCCCTGAATTCTTATATTAACGTTAATGTAAAATGATCTAATCGGGTCTCTGTTCGCCCTACCCTAGAAGTTTAATAGTGCATTTCACTCGTCATTTCATGCGCTTTCAGATGCCGCTTAGCCCAATACGCTATCTGAAATAGGAGCGACGTAAATTGAACAAATATGATAGAATTTCGCTGAATTCATATATTAAACGTAATATAAAATGATCTAATCGGGTCCCTGTTTGCCCTACCCTAGAAGTTTAATAGTGCATTTAACTCGCCATGTCATGCGCTTTGAGATGCCTCTTAGCCCAATACGCTATCTGAAATAGGAGCGACGTAAATTGAACAAATGTGATAGAATTACGCTGAATTCTTATATTAACCGTAATATAGAATGATCTAATTGGGTCTCTGTTTGCCTTACCCTAGAAGTTTAATAGTGCATTGTACTCGCCATTCCATGCGCTTTGAGATGCCGCTTAGCACAATACGCTATCTGAAATAGGAGCGACGTAAATTGAACAAATGTGATAGAATTTCGCTGAATTCTTATATTAACCAAAATATAAAATGATCTAATCGACTCTCTGATTGCCCTATCATTGAAGTTTAGTAGTGCATTTTACTCGCCCTTCCACGCGCTTTAAGATGCCGCCTAGCCCAGTACGCTATCTGAAATAGGAGCGACGTAAGTTGAACAAATGTGATAGAATTTCGCTGAATTCTTAAATTAACCCTAATATAAAATGATCTAATCGGGTCTCTGTTTGCCTTACCCTAGAAGTTTAATAGTGCATTTTACTCGCCATTTCATGCGATTTGAGATGCTGCTTAGCGCAATACGCTATCTGAAATAGGAGCGACGTAAATTGAACAAATGTGATAGAATTACGCTGAATTCTTATATTAACCGTAATATAGAATGATCTAATCGGGTCTCTGTTTGCCTTACCCTAGAAGTTTAATAGTGCATTGTACTCGCCATTCCATGCGCTTTGAGATGCCGCTTAGCCCAATACGCTATCTGAAATAGGAGCGACGTAAGTTGAACAAATGTGATAGAATTTCGCTGAATTCTTTTATTAACCATAATGTAAAATGATCTAATCGGGTCACTGTTTGCCCTACCCTAGAAGTTTAATAGTGCATTTTGCACGCCATTTCGTGCGCTTTCAGATGCCGCTTAGCCCAATACGCTATCTGAAATATCAGCGACCTAAATTGAACAAATGTGATAGAATTTCTCTGAATTCTTAAATTAACCCTAATATAAAATTATCTAATCGGGTCTCTGTTTGCCCTACCCTAGAAGTTTAATAGTGCATTTCACTCGACATTTCATGCGCTTTGAGATGCCGCTTAGCCCAATACGCTATCTGAAATAGGAGTAACGTAAATTGAACAAATGTGATAGTATTTCGCTGTATTCTTATATTAACCAAAATATAAAATGATCTAATCGGGTCTCTGATTGCCCTATCATAGAAGTTTATATAGTGCATTTTACTCGCCATTCCACGCGCTTTAAGATGCCGCCTAGCACAATACGCTATCTGAAATAGGAGCGACGTAAATTGAACAAATATGATAGAATTTCGCTGAATTCTTATATTAACCGTAATATAAAATGATCTAATCGGGTCCCTGTTTGCCCTACCCTAGAAGTTTAATAGTGCATTTAACTCGCCATTTCTTGCTCTTTGAGACGCCTCTTAGCCCAATACGCTATCTGAAATAGGAGCGACGTAAATTGAACAAATGTGATAGAATTACGCTGAATTCTTATATTAACCGTAATATAGAATGATCTAATCGGGTCTCTGTTTGCCTTACCCTAGAAGTTTAATAGTGCATTGTACTCGCCATTCTATGCGCTTTGAGATGCCGCTTAGCCCAATACGCTATCTGAAATAGGAGCGACGTAAATTGAACAAATGTGATAGAATTTCGCTGAATTCTTAAATTAACTATAATATAAAATTATCTAATCGGGTCTCTGTTTGCCCTACCTTAGAAGATTAATAGTGCATTTTACTCGCCATTCCTCGCGTTTTAAGATGCCGCCTAGCCCATTACGCTATCTGAAATAGGAGCGATGTAAATTGAACAAATGTGATAGAATTTCGCTGAATTCTTTTATTAACCATAATGTAAAACGATCTAATCGGGTCTCTGTTCGCCCTAGCCTAGAAGTTTAATAGTGCATTTTACTCGCCATTTCATGCGATTTGAGATGCTGCTTAGCCCAATACGCTATCTGAAATAAGAGCGACGTAAATTGAACAAATGTGATAGAATTTCGCTGAATTCTTAAATTAACCATAATATAAAATTATCTAATCGGGTCTCTGTTTGCCTTACCCTAGAAGTTTAATAGTGCATTTTACTCGCCATTTCATGCGATTTGAGATGCTGCTTAGCCCAATACGCTTTCTGAAACAGGAGCGACGTAAATTGAACAAATGTGATAGAATTTCGCTGAATTCTTATATTAACCCAAATATAAAATGATCTAATCGGGTCTCTGATTGCCCTATCATAGAAGTTTAGTAGTGCATTTTACTCGCCATTCCACGCGCTTTAAGATGCCGCGTAGCCCAATACGCTATCTGAAATATCAGCGACGCAAATTGAACAAATGTGATAGAATTTCGCTGAATTCTTAAATTAATCCTAATATAAAATTATCTAATCGGGTCTCTGTTTGCCCTACCCTCGAAGTTTAATAGTGCATTTCACTCGACATTTCATGCGCTTTGAGATGCCGCTTAGCCCAGTACGCTATCTGAAATAGGAGTAACGTAAATTGAACAAATGTGATAGTATTTCGCTGTATTCTTATATTAACCAAAATATAAAATGATCTAATCGGGTCTCTGATTGCCCTATCATAGAAGTTTATATAGTGCATTTCACTCGTCATTTCATGCGCATTGAGATGCCGCTTAGCCCAATTCGCTATCTGAAATAGGAGCGACGTAAATTGAACAAATGTGATAGAATTTCGCTGAATTCATATATTAACCGTAATATAAAATGATCTAATCGGGTCTCTGTTTGCCCTATCCTAGAAGTTTAATAGTGCATTTTACTCGCCATTTCATGCGCTTTGAGATGCCTCTTAGCCCAATACGCTATCTGAAATAGGAGCAATGTAAATTGAACAAATGTGATAGAATTTCGTTGAATTCTTTTATTAACCATAATGTAAAATGATCTAATCGGGTCTCTGTTCGCCCTAGCCCAGAAGTTTAATAGTGCATTTTATTCGCCATTTCATGCGCTTTGAGATGCCGCTTAGCCCAATACGCTATCTGAAATAGGAGCGACGTAAATTGAACAAATGTGATAGAATTTCCCTGAATTCTTATATTAACCAAAATATAAAATGATCTAATCGACTCTCTGATTGCCCTATCATAGAAGATTAACAGTGCATTTTACTCGCCGTTCCACGCGCTTTAAGATGCCGCCTAGCCCAGTACGCTATCTGAAATAGGAGCGACGTAAGTTGAACAAATGTGATAGAATTTCGCTGAATTCTTAAATTAACCCTAATATAAAATTATCTAATCGGGTCTCTGTTTGCCCTACCCTAGAAGTTTAATAGTGCATTTCACTCGTCATTTCATGCGCTTTGAGATGCCGCTTAGCGGAAGGCGCTATCTGAAATAGGAGCGATGTAAATTGAACAAATGTGATAGAATTTCGCTGAATTCTTTTATTAACCATAATGTAAAATGATCTAATCGGGTCTCTGTTCGCCCTAGCCTAGAAGTTTAATAGTGCATTTTAGTCGCCATTTCATGCGCTTAGTGATGCCGCTTAGCCCAATACGCTAACTGAAATAGGAGCGACGTAAATTGAAGAAATGTGATAGAATTTCCTTGAAATCTTATATTAAACAAAATATAAAATGATCTAATCGGGTCTCCGATTGCCCTATCATAGAAGTTTAGTAGTGCATTTTACTCGCCCTTCCACGCGCTTTAAGATGAAGTCTAGCCCAGTACGCTATCTGAAATATCAGCGACGTAAATTGAACAAATGTGATAGAATTTCGCTGAATCCTTATATTAACCATAATATAAAATGATCTAATCGGGTCTCTGCTTGCCCTACCCTAGAAGTTTAATAGTGCATTTTACTCGTCATTTCGTGCGCTTTGAGATGCCGCTTTGCCCAATACGCTATCTGAAATAGGAGCGACGTAAATTGAACAAATGTGATAGAATTTCGCTGAATTCTTAAATTAACCATAATGTAAAATGTTCTAATCGGGTCTCTGTTCGCCATAGCCTAGAAGTTTGATAGTGCATTTTATTCGCCATTTCATGCGCTTTGTGATGCCGCTTAGCCCAATACGCTATCTGAAATAGGAGCGACGTAAATTGAACAAATGTGATAGAATTTCCGTGAAATCTTATATTAAACAAAATATAAAATGATCTAATCGGGTCTCTGATTGCCCTATCATAGAAGTTTAGTAGTGCATTTTACTCGCCATTCCACGCGCTTTAAGATGCCGCGTAGCCCAATACGCTATCTGAAATAGGAGCGACGTAAGTTGAACAAATGTGATAGAATTTCGCTGAATTCTTTTATTAACCATAATGTAAAATGATCTAATCGGGTCACTGTTTGCCCTACCCTAGAAGTTTAATAGTGCATTTTACACGCCATTTCGTGCGCTTTCAGATGCCGCTTAGCCCAATACGCTATCTGAAATAGGAGCGACGTAAATTGAACAAATATGATAGAATTTCGCTGAATTCATATATTAAACGTAATATAAAATGATCTAATCGGGTCCCTGTTTGCCCTACCCTAGAAGTTTAATAGTGCATTTAACTCGCCATTTCATGCGCTTTGAGATGCCTCTTAGCCCAATACGCTATCTGAAATAGGAGCGACGTAAATTGAACAAATGTGATAGAATTACGCTGAATTCTTATATTAACCGTAATATAGAATGATCTAATTGGGTCTCTGTTTGCCTTACCCTAGAAGTTTAATAGTGCATTGTACTCGCCATTCCATGCGCTTTGAGATGCCGCTTAGCACAATACGCTATCTGAAATAGGAGCGACGTAAATTGAACAAATGTGATAGAATTTCGCTGAATTCTTATATTAACCAAAATATAAAATGATCTAATCGACTCTCTGATTGCCCTATCATTGAAGTTTAGTAGTGCATTTTACTCGCCCTTCCACGCGCTTTGAGATGCCGCCTAGCCCAGTACGCTATCTGAAATAGGAGCGACGTAAGTTGAACAAATGTGATAGAATTTCGCTGAATTCTTAAATTAACCCTAATATAAAATGATCTAATCGGGTCTCTGTTTGCCCTACCCTAGAAGTTTAATAGTGCATTTTACACGCCATTTCGTGCGCTTTCAGATGCCGCTTAGCCCAATACGGTATCTGAAATATGAGCGACGTAAATTGAACAAATGTGATAGAATTTCGCTGAATTCTTATATTAATCTTAATGTAAAATGATCTAATCGGGTCTTTGTTCGCCCTACCCTAGAAGTTTAATAGTGCATTTCACTCGTCATTTCATGCGCATTGAGATGCCGCTTAGCCCAATTCGCTATCTGAAATAGGAGCGACGTAAAATGAACAAATGTGATAGAATTTCGCTTAATTCTTATATTAACCAAAATATAAAATGATCTAATCGGGTCTCTGATTGCCCTATCATAGAAGTTTAACAGTGCATTTTACTCGCCATTCCTCGCGTTTTAAGATGCCGCCTAGCCCAGTCCGCTAGCTGAAATAGGAACGACGTAAATTGAACAAATGTGATAGAATTTCGTTGAATTCTTAAATTAACCTTAATATAAAATGATCTAATCGGGTCTCTGTTTGCCTTACCCTAGAAGTTTAATAGTGCATTTTACTCGCCATTTCATGCGATTTGAGATGCTGCTTAGCGCAATACGCTATCTGAAATAGGAGCGACGTAAATTGAACAAATGTGATAGAATTACGCTGAATTCTTATATTAACCGTAATATAGAATGATCTAATCGGGTCTCTGTTTGCCTTACCCTAGAAGTTTAATAGTGCATTGTACTCGCCATTCCATGCGCTTTGAGATGCCGCTTAGCCCAATACGCTATCTGAAATAGGAGCGACGTAAGTTGAACAAATGTGATAGAATTTCGCTGAATTCTTTTATTAACCATAATGTAAAATGATCTAATCGGGTCACTGTTTGCCCTACCCTAGAAGTTTAATAGTGCATTTTGCACGCCATTTCGTGCGCTTTCAGATGCCGCTTAGCCCAATACGCTATCTGAAATATCAGCGACCTAAATTGAACAAATGTGATAGAATTTCGCTGAATTCTTAAATTAACCCTAATACAAAATTATCTAATCGGGTCTCTGTTTGCCCTACCCTAGAAGTTTAATAGTGCATTTCACTCGACATTTCATGCGCTTTGAGATGCCGCTTAGCCCAATACGCTATCTGAAATAGGAGTAACGTAAATTGAACAAATGTGATAGTATTTCGCTGTATTCTTATATTAACCAAAATATAAAATGATCTAATCGGGTCTCTGATTGCCCTATCATAGAAGTTTATATAGTGCATTTTACTCGCCATTCCACGCGCTTTAAGATGCCGCCTAGCCCAATACGCTATCTGAAATAGGAGCGACGTAAATTGAACAAATATGATAGAATTTCGCTGAATTCTTATATTAACCGTAATATAAAATGATCTAATCGGGTCCCTGTTTGCCCTACCCTAGAAGTTTAATAGTGCATTTAACTCGCCATTTCATGCTCTTTGAGACGCCTCTTAGCCCAATACGCTATCTGAAATAGGAGCGACGTAAATTGAACAAATGTGATAGAATTACGCTGAATTCTTATATTAACCGTAATATAGAATGATCTAATCGGGTCTCTGTTTGCCTTACCCTAGAAGTTTAATAGTGCATTGTACTCGCCATTCTATGCGCTTTGAGATGCCGCTTAGCCCAATACGCTATCTGAAATAGGAGCGACGTAAATTGAACAAATGTGATAGAATTTCGCTGAATTCTTAAATTAACTATAATATAAAATTATCTAATCGGGTCTCTGTTTGCCCTACCTTAGAAGATTAATAGTGCATTTTACTCGCCATTCCTCGCGTTTTAAGATGCCGCCTAGCCCATTACGCTATCTGAAATAGGAGCGATGTAAATTGAACAAATGTGATAGAATTTCGCTGAATTCTTTTATTAACCATAATGTAAAACGATCTAATCGGGTCTCTGTTCGCCCTAGCCTAGAAGTTTAATAGTGCATTTTACTCGCCATTTCATGCGATTTGAGATGCTGCTTAGCCCAATACGCTATCTGAAATAAGAGCGACGTAAATTGAACAAATGTGATAGAATTTCGCTGAATTCTTAAATTAACCATAATATAAAATTATCTAATCGGGTCTCTGTTTGCCTTACCCTAGAAGTTTAATAGTGCATTTTACTCGCCATTTCATGCGATTTGAGATGCTGCTTAGCCCAATACGCTTTCTGAAACAGGAGCGACGTAAATTGAACAAATGTGATAGAATTTCGCTGAATTCTTATATTAACCCAAATATAAAATGATCTAATCGGGTCTCTGATTGCCCTATCATAGAAGTTTAGTAGTGCATTTTACTCGCCATTCCACGCGCTTTAAGATGCCGCGTAGCCCAATACGCTATCTGAAATATCAGCGACGCAAATTGAACAAATGTGATAGAATTTCGCTGAATTCTTAAATTAATCCTAATATAAAATTATCTAATCGGGTCTCTGTTTGCCCTACCCTAGAAGTTTAATAGTGCATTTCACTCGACATTTCATGCGCTTTGAGATGCCGCTTAGCCCAGTACGCTATCTGAAATAGGAGTAACGTAAATTGAACAAATGTGATAGTATTTCGCAGAATTCTTATATTAACCAAAATATAAAATGATCTAATCGGGTCTCTGATTGCCCTATCATAGAAGTTTATATAGTGCATTTTACTCGCCATTCCACGCGCTTTAAGATGCCGCCTAGCCCAGTACGCTATCTGAAATAGGAACAACGTAAATTGAACAAATGTGATAGAATTTCGCTGAATTCTTAAATTAACTATAATATAAAATTATCTAATCGGGTCTCTGTTTGGCCTACCTTAGAAGATTAATAGTGCATTTTACTCGTCATTTCATGCGCTTTGAGGTGCCGCTTAGCCCAATACGCTATCTGAAATAGGAGCGATATAAATTGAACAAATGTGATAGAATTTCGCTGAATTCTTTTATTAACCATAATGTAAAATGATCTAATCGGGTCTCTGTTCGCCCTAGCCTAGAAGTTTAATAGTGCATTTTACTCGCCATTTCATGCGCTTTGAGATGCCGCCTAGCCCAGTACGCTTTCTGAAATAGGAGCGACGTAAATTGAACAAATGTGATAGAATTTCAGTGAATTCATTTACTAACCATAATGTAAAATGATATAATCGGGTCTCTGTTTGCCCTCCCCTAGAAGTTTAATAGTGCATTTTACTCGCCATTTCTTGCGCTTTGAGATGCCGCTTAGCCCAATACGCTATCTGAAATATCAGCGACGTAAATTAAACAAATGTGATAGAATTTCGCTGAATCCTTATATTAACCAAAATATAAAATGATCAAATCGGCTCTCTGATTGCCGTATCATAGAAGTTTAGTAGTGCATTGTACTCGCCGTTCCACGCGCTTTATGATGCCGCCTAGTCCAGTACGCTATCTGAAATAGGAGCGACATAAGTTGAACAAATATGATAGAATTTCGCTGAATTCTTAAATTAACCATTATGTAAAATGTTCTAATCGGGTCTCTGTTCGCCCTAGCCTAGAAGTTTAATAGTGCATTTTATTCGCGATTTCTTGCGCTTTGTGATGCCGCTTAGGCCAATACGCTATCTGAAATAGGAGCGACGTAAATTGAACAAATGTGATAGAATTTCCTTGAAGTCTTATATTAAACAAAATATAAAATGATCTAATCGGGTCTCTGATTGCCCTACCCTAGAAGTTTAATAGTGCATTTCACTCGTCATTTCATGCGCTTTCAGATGCCGCTTAGCCCAATACGCTATCTGAAATAGGAGCGACGTAAATTGAACAAATGTGATAGAATTTCGCTGAATTCTTAAATTAACCCTAATATAAAATGATCTAATCGGGTCTCTGTTTGCCCTACCCTAGAAGTTTAATAGTGCATTTTACTCGCCATTTCATGCGCATTCAGATGCCGCTTAGCCCAATACGCTATCTGAAATAGGAGCGACGTAAATTGAACAAATGTGATAGAATTTCGATGAATTCTTAAATTAACCATAATATAGAGTTTTCTTATCGGGTCTCTGTTTGCCCTACCCTAGAAGTTTAATAGTGCATTTTACTCGCCATTTCTTGCGCTTTGAGATGCCGCTTAGCCCAATACGCTATCTGAAATAGGAGCGACGTAAATTGAACAAATGTGATAGAAATACGCTGAATTCTTATATTAACCGTAATATAGAATGATCTAATCGGGTCTCTGTTTGCCTTACCCTAGAAGTTTAATAGTGCATTTTTCTCGCCATTCCATGCGGTTTGAGATGCCGCTTAGCCCAATACGCTATCTGAAATAGGAGCGACGTAAATTGACCAAATGTGATAGAATTTCCCTGAATTCTTATATTAACCAAAATATAAAATGATCTAATCGGGCCTCTGATTGCCCTATCATAGAAGTTTAGTACTGCATTTTACTCGCCATTCCACGCGCTTTGAGATGCCGCCTAGCCCAGTACGCTATCTGAAATAGGAGCGACGTAAGTTGAACAAATGTGATAGAATTTCGCTGAATTCATATATTAACCGTAACATAAAATGATCTAATCGGGTCTCTGTTTGCCCTACCGTAGAAGTTTAATAGTGCATCTTACTCGCCATTTCATGCGCTTTGAGATGCCTCTTAGCCCAATACGCTATCTGAAATAGGAGCGACGTAAATTGAACAAATGTGATAGAATTTCGCTGAACTCTTTTATTAACCATAATGTAAAATGATCTAATCGGGTCTCTGTTCGCCCTAGCCTAGAACTTTAATAGTGCATTTTATTCGCCATTTCATACGCTATGAAATGCCGCTTAGCCCAATACGCTATCTGAAATAGGAGCGACGTATGTTGAACAAATGTGATAGAATTTCGCTGAATTCTTTTATTAACCATAATGTAACATGATCTAATCGGGTCTCTGTTTGCCCTACCCTAGAAGTGTAATAGTGCATTTTACACGCCATTTCATGCGCTTTGAGATGCCGCGTATCCCAATAGCTATCTGAAATAGCAGCGACGTAAATGGAACAAATGTGATAGAATTTCCCTGAATTCTTATATTAACCAAAATATAAAATGATCTAATCGGGTCTCTGATTGCCCTATCATAGAAGTTTAACAGTGCATTTTACTCGCCATTCTTCGCGTTCTAAGATGCCGCGTAGCCCAGTACGCTAGCTGAAATAGGAACGACGTAAATTGAACAAATGTGATAGAATTTCGCTGAATTCTTTAATTAACCCTAATATAAAATGATCTAATCGGGTCTCTGTTTGCCCTACCCTAGAAGTTTAATAGTGCATCTTACACGCCATTTCTTGCGCTTTGAGATGCCGCTTAGCCCAATACGCTATCTGAAATATCAGCGACGTAAATTGAACAAATGTGATAGAATTACGCTGAATTCTTATATTAACCGTAATATAGAATGATCTAATCGGGTCTCTGTTTGCCTTACCCTAGAAGTTTAATAGTGCATTGTACTCGCCATTCCATGCGCTTTGAGATGCCGCTTAGCCCAATACGCTATCTGAAATAGGAGCGACGTAAGTTGAACAAATGTGATAGAATTTCGCTGAATTCTTTTATTAACCATAATGTAAAATGATCTAATCGGGTCACTGTTTGCCCTACCCTAGAAGTTTAATAGTGCATTTTGCACGCCATTTCGTGCGCTTTCAGAT
The DNA here is from genome assembly GCA_916610135.2 of Macropis europaea. Lineage (NCBI taxonomy): Eukaryota > Metazoa > Arthropoda > Insecta > Hymenoptera > Melittidae > Macropis > Macropis europaea. The sequence goes on along the minus strand of CAKAJE020001060.1, from coordinate 162,154 downwards.
GCCGCTTAGCCCAATACGCTATCTGAAATAGGACCGACGTAAATTGAACAAATGTGATAGAATTACGCTGAATTCTTATATTAACCGTAATATAGAATGATCTAATCGGGTCTCTGTTTGCCTTACCCTAGAAGTTTAATAGTGCATTGTACTCGCCATTCTATGCGCTTTGAGATGCCGCTTAGCCCAATACGCTATCTGAAATAGGAGCGACGTAAATTGAACAAATGTGATAGAATTTCGATGATTCTTAAATTAACTATAATATAAAATTATCTAATCGGGTCTCTGTTTGCCCTACCTTAGAAGTTTAGTAGTGCATTTTACTCGCCCTTCCACGCGCTTTAAGATGCGCCTAGCCCATTACGCTATCTGAAATAGGAGCGATGTAAATTGAACAAATGTGATAGAATTTCGCTGAATTCTTTTATTAACCATAACGTAAAACGATCTAATCGGGTCTTTGTTCGCCCTACCCTAGAAGTTTAATAGTGCATTTCACTCGCCATTTCATGCGCTTTGAGATGCCGCTTAGCCCAATAAGCTATCTGAAATAAGAGCGACGTAAATTGAACAAATGTGATAGAATTTCGCTGAATTCTTAAATTAACCATAATATAAAATTATCTAATCGGGTCTCTGTTTGCCTTAACCTAGAAGTTTAATAGTGCATTTTACTCGCCATTTCATGCGATTTGAGATGCTGCTTAGCCCAATACGCTATCTGAAATAGGAGCGACGTAAATTGAACAAATGTGATAGAATTTCGCTGAATTCTTATATTAACCCAAATATAAAATGATCTAATCGGGTCTCTGATTGCCCTATCATAGAAGTTTAGTAGTGCATTTTACTCGCCATTCCACGCGCTTTAAGATGCCGCGTAGCCCAATACGCTATCTGAAAAATCAGCGACGCAAATTGAACAAATGTGATAGAATTTCGCTGAATTCTTAAATTAATCCTAATATAAAATTATCTAATCGGGTCTCTGTTTGCCCTACCCTAGAAGTTTAATAGTGCATTTCACTCGACATTTCATGCGCTTTGAGATGCCGCTTAGCCCAATACGCTATCTGAAATAGGAGCGACGTAAGTTGAACAAATGTGATAGAATTTCGCTGAATTCTTTTATTAACCATAACGTAAAACGATCTAATCGGGTCTCTGTTTGCCCTACCGTAGAAGTTTAATAGTGCATCTTACTCGCCATTTCATGCGCTTTGAGATGCCTCTTAGCCCAATACGCTATCTGAAATAGGAGCGACGTAAATTGAACAAATGTGATAGAATTTCGCTGAATTCATTTATTAACCATAATGTAAAATGATCTAATCGGGTCTCTGTCCGCACTACCCTAGAAGTTTAATAGTGCATTTCACTCGTCATTTCATGCGCTTTCAGATGCCGCTTAGCCCAATACGCTATCTGAAATAGGAGCGACGTAAATTGAACAAATGTGATAGAATTTCGCTGAATTCTTAAATTAACTATAATATAAAATTATCTAATCGGGTCTCTGTTTGGCCTACCTTAGAAGATTAATAGTGCATTTTACTCGTCATTTCATGCGCTTTGAGGTGCCGCTTAGCCCAATACGCTATCTGAAATAGGAGCGATATAAATTGAACAAATGTGATAGAATTTCGCTCAATTCTTTTATTAACCATAATGTAAAATGATCTAATCGGGTCTCTGTTCGCCCTAGCCTAGAAGTTTAATAGTGCATTTTACTCGCCATTTCATGCGCTTTGAGATGCCGCCTAGCCCAGTACGCTTTCTGAAATAGGAGCGACGTAAATTGAACAAATGTGATAGAATTTCGCTGAATTCTTTTATTAACCATAATGTAAAATGATCTAATCGGGTCTCTGTTCGCCCTAGCCTAGAAGTTTAATAGTGCATTTTACTCGCCATTTCATGCGCTTTGAGATGCCGCCTAGCCCAGTACGCTTTCTGAAATAGGAGCGACGTAAATTGAACAAATGTGATAGAATTTCAGTGAATTCATTTACTAACCATAATGTAAAATGATCTAATCGGGTCTCTGTTTGCCCTACCCTAGAAGTTTAATAGTGCATTTTACTCGCCATTTCATGCGCATTCAGATGCCGCTTAGCCCAATACGCTATCTGAAATATCAGCGACGTAAATTAAACAAATGTGATAGAATTTCGCTGAATCCTTATATTAACCAAAATATAAATGATCAAATCGGCTCTCTGATTGCCGTATCATAGAAGTTTAGTAGTGCATTTACTCGCCGTTCCACGCGCTTTATGATGCCGCCTAGTCCAGTACGCTATCTGAAATAGGAGCGACGTAAGTTGAACAAATATGATAGAATTTCGCTGAATTCTTAAATTAACCCTAATATAAAATGATCTAATCGGGTCTCTGTTTGCCCTACCCTAGAAGTTTAATAGTGCATTTTACGCGCCATTTCATGCGCATTCAGATGCCGCTTAGCCCAATACGCTATCTGAAATAGGAGCGACGTAAATTGAACAAATGTGATAGAATTTCGATGAATTCTTAAATTAACCATAATATAGAGTTTTCTTATCGGGTCTCTGTTTGCCCTACCCTAGAAGTTTAATAGTGCATTTTACTCGCCATTCTTGCGCTTGAGATGCCGCTTAGCCCAATACGCTATCTGAAATATCAGCGACGTAAATTGAACAAATGTGATACAATTTTGCTGAATCCCTTATATTAACCAAAATATAAAATGATCTAATCGGCTCTCTGATTGCCGTATCATAGAAGTTTAGCAGTGCATTTTACTCGCCGTTCCACGCGCTTTAAGATGCCGCATAGCCCAGTACGCTATCTGAAATAGGAGCGACGGAAGTTGAACAAATGTGATAGAACTTCGCTGAATTCTTAAATTAACCCTAATATAAAATGATCTAATCGGGTCTCTGTTTGCCCTACCCTAGAAGTTTAATAGTGCATTTTACTCGCCATTTCGTGCGCTTTCAGATGCCGCTTAGCCCAATACGCTATCTGAAATATGAGCGACGTAAATTGAACAAATGTGATAGAATTTCGCTGAATTCTTTTATTAACCATAATGTAAAATGATCTAATCGGGTCTCTGTTCGCCCTAGCCTAGAAGTTTAATAGTGCATTTTACTCGCCATTTCATGCGCTTTGAGATGCCGCCTAGCCCAGTACGCTTTCTGAAATAGGAGCGACGTAAATTGAACAAATGTGATAGAATTTCAGTGAATTCATTTACTAACAATAATGTAAAATGATCTAATCGGGTCTCTGTTTGCCCTACCCTAGAAGTTTAATAGTGCATTTTACTCGCCATTTCTTGCGCTATGGGATGCCGCTTAGCCCAATACGCTATCTGAAATATCAGCGACGTAAATTAAACAAATGTGATAGAATTTCGCTGAATCCTTATATTAACCAAAATATAAAATGATCAAATCGGCTCTCTGATTGCCGTATCATAGAAGTTTAGTAGTGCATTTTACTCGCCGTTCCACGCGCTTTATGATGCCGCCTAGTCCAGTACGCTATCTGAAATAGGAGCGACGTAAGTTGAACAAATATGATAGAATTTCGCTGAATTCTTAAATTAACCATTATGTAAAATGTTCTAATCGGGTCTCTGTTCGCCCTAGCCTAGAAGTTTAATAGTGCATTTTATTCGCGATTTCTTGCGCTTTGTGATGCCGCTTAGACCAATACGCTATCTGAAATAGGAGCGACGTAAATTGAACAAATGTGATAGAATTTCCTTGAAGTCTTATATTAAACAAAATATAAAATGATCTAATCGGGTCTCTGATTGCCCTACCCTAGAAGTTTAATAGTGCATTTCACTCGTCATTTCATGCGCTTTCAGATGCCGCTTAGCCCAATACGCTATCTGAAATAGGAGCGACGTAAATTGAACAAATGTGATAGAATTTCGCTGAATTCTTAAATTAACCCTAATATAAAATGATCTAATCGGGTCTCTGTTTGCCCTACCCTAGAAGTTTAATAGTGCATTTTACTCGCCATTTCATGCGCATTCAGATGCCGCTTAGCCCAATACGCTATCTGAAATATGAGCGACGTAAATTGAACAAATGTGATAGAATTTCGCTGAATTCTTTATTAACCATAATGTAAAATGATCTAATCGGGTCTCTGTTCGCCCTAGCCTAGAAGTTTAATAGTGCATTTTACTCGCCATTTCATGCGCTTTGAGATGCCGCTTAGCCGAATACGCTATCTGAAATAGGAGCGACGTAAATTGAACAAATGTGATAGAATTTCGATGAATTCTTAAATTAACCATAATATAGAGTTTTCTTATCGGGTCTCTGTTTGCCCTACCCTAGAAGTTTAATAGTGCATTTTACTCGCCATTTCTTGCGCTTTGAGATGCCGCTTAGCCCAATACGCTATCTGAAATAGGAGCGATGTAAATTGAACAGATGTGATACAATTTTGCTGAATCCTTATATTAACCAAAATATAAAATGATCTAATCGGCTCTCTGATTGCCGTATCATAGAAGTTTAGTAGTGCATTTTACTCGCCGTTCCACGCGCTTTAAGATGCCGCATAGCCCAGTACGCTATCTGAAATAGGAGCGACGGAAGTTGAACAAATGTGATAGAACTTCGCTGAATTCTTAAATTAACCCTAATATAAAATGATCTAATCGGGTCTCTGTTTGCCCTACCCTAGAAGTTTAATAGTGCATTTTACTCGCCATTTCGTGCGCTTTCAGATGCCGCTTAGCCCAATACGCTATCTGAAATATGAGCGACGTAAATTGAACAAATGTGATAGAATTTCGCTGAATTCTTATATTAATCTTAATGTAAAATGGTCTAATCGGGTCTTTGTTCGCCCTACCCTAGAAGTTTAATAGTGCATTTCACTCGCCATTTCATGCGCTTTGAGATGCCGCTTAGCCCAATAAGCTATCTGAAATAAGAGCGACGTAAATTGAACAAATGGGATAGAATTTCGCTGAATTCTTAAATTAACCATAATATAAAATTATCTAATCGGGTCTCTGTTTGCCTTACCCTAGAAGTTTAATAGTGCATTTTACTCGCCATTTCATGCGATTTGAGATGCTGCTTAGCCCAATACGCTTTCTGAAATAGGAGCGACGTAAATTGAACAAATGTGATAGAATTTCGCTGAATTCTTATATTAACCCAAATATAAAATGATCTAATCGGGTCTCTGATTGCCCTATCATAGAAGTTTAGTAGTGCATTTTACTCGCCATTCCACGCGCTTTAAGATGCCGCGTAGCCCAATACGCTATCTGAAATATCAGCGACGCAAATTGAACAAATGTGATAGAATTTCGCTGAATTCTTAAATTAATCCTAATATAAAATGATCTAATCGGGTCTCTGATTGCCCTATCATAGAAGTTTATATAGTGCATTTTACTCGCCATTCCACGCGCTTTAAGATGCCGCCTAGCCCAGTACGCTATCTGAAATAGGAACAACGTAAATTGAACAAATGTGATAGAATTTCGCTGAATTCATTTATTAACCATAATGTAAAATGATCTAATCGGGTCTCTGTCCGCACTACCCTAGAAGTTTAATAGTGCATTTCACTCGTCATTTCATGCGCTTTCAGATGCCGCTTAGCCCAATACGCTATCTGAAATAGGAGCGACGTAAATTGAACAAATGTGATAGAATTTCGCTGAATTCTTAAATTAACTATAATATAAAATTATCTAATCGGGTCTCTGTTTGGCCTACCTTAGAAGTTTAATAGTGCATTTTACTCGTCATTTCATGCGCTTTGAGGTGCCGCTTAGCCCAATACGCTATCTGAAATAGGAGCGATATAAATTGAACAAATGTGATAGAATTTCGCTGAATTCTTTTATTAACCATAATGTAAAATGATCTAATCGGGTCTCTGTTCGCCCTAGCCTAGAAGTTTAATAGTGCATTTTACTCGCCATTTCATGCGCTTTGAGATGCCGCCTAGCCCAGTACGCTTTCTGAAATAGGAGCGACGTAAATTGAACAAATGTGATAGAATTTCAGTGAATTCATTTACTAACCATAATGTAAAATGATCTAATCGGGTCTCTGTTTGCACTACCCTAGAAGTTCAATAGTGCATTTTACTCGCCATTTCTTGCGCTTTGAGATGCCGCTTAGCCCAATACGCTATCTGAAATATCAGCGACGTAAATTAAACAAATGTGATAGAATTTCGCTGAATCCTTATATTAACCAAAATATAAAATGATCAAATCGGCTCTCTGATTGCCGTATCATAGAAGTTTAGTAGTGCATTTTACTCGCCGTTCCACGCGCTTTATGATGCCGCCTAGTCCAGTACGCTATCTGAAATAGGAGCGACGTAAGTTGAACAAATATGATAGAATTTCGCTGAATTCTTAAATTAACCATTATGTAAAATGTTCTAATCGGGTCTCTGTTCGCCCTAGCCTAGAAGTTTAATAGTGCATTTTATTCGCGATTTCTTGCGCTTTGTGATGCCGCTTAGGCCAATACGCTATCTGAAATAGGAGCGACGTAAATTGAACAAATGTGATAGAATTTCATTGAAGTCTTATATTAAACAAAATATAAAATGATCTAATCGGGTCTCTGATTGCCCTACCCTAGAAGTTTAATAGTGCATTTCACTCGTCATTTCATGCGCTTTCAGATGCCGCTTAGCCCAATACGCTATCTGAAATAGGAGCGATGTAAATTGAACAAATGTGATAGAATTTCGCTGAATTCTTAAATTAACCCTAATATAAAATGATCTAATCGGGTCTCTGTTTGCCCTACCCTAGAAGTTTAATAGTGCATTTTACTCGCCATTTCATGCGCATTCAGATGCCGCTTAGCCCAATACGCTATCTGAAATAGGAGCGACGTAAATTGAACAAATGTGATAGAATTTCGATGAATTCTTAAATTAACCATAATATAGAGTTTTCTTATCGGGTCTCCGTTTCCCCTACCCTAGAAGTTTAATAGTGCATTTTACTCGCCATTTCTTGCGCTTTGAGATGCCGCTTAGCCCAATACGCTATCTGAAATATCAGCGACGTAAATTGAACAAATGTGATACAATTTTGCTGAATCCTTATATTAACCAAAATATAAAATGATCTAATCGGCTCTCTGATTGCCGTATCATAGAAGTTTAGCAGTGCATTTTACTCGCCGTTCCACGCGCTTTAAGATGCCGCATAGCCCAGTACGCTATCTGAAATAGGAGCGACGGAAGTTGAACAAATGTGATAGAGCTTCGCTGAATTCTTAAATTAACCCTAATATAAAATGATCTAATCGGGTCTCTGTTTGCGCTACCCTAGAAGTTTAATAGTGCATTTTACTCGCCATTTCGTGCGCTTTCAGATGCCGCTTAGCCCAATACGCTATCTGAAATATGAGCGACGTAAATTGAACAAATGTGATAGAATTTCGCTGAATTCTTATATTATTCTTAATGTAAAATGGTCTAATCGGGTCTTTGTTCGCCCTACCCTAGAAGTTTAATAGTGCATTTCACTCGTCATTTCATGCGCTTTGAGATGCCGCTTAGCCCAATAAGCTATCTGAAATAAGAGCGACGTAAATTGAACAAATGTGATAGAATTTCGCTGAATTCTTAAATTAACCATAATATAAAATTATCTAATCGGGTCTCTGTTTGCCTTACCCTAGAAGTTTAATAGTGCATTTTACTCGCCATTTCATGCGATTTGAGATGCTGCTTAGCCCAATACGCTTTCTGAAATAGGAGCGACGTAAATTGAACAAATGTGATAGAATTTCGCTGAATTCTTATATTAACCCAAATATAAAATGATCTAATCGGGTCTCTGATTGCCCTATCATAGAAGTTTAGTAGTGCATTTTACTCGCCATTCCACGCGCTTTAAGATGCCGCGTAGCCCAATACGCTATCTGAAATATCAGCGACGCAAATTGAACAAATGTGATAGAATTTCGCTGAATTCTTAAATTAATCCTAATATAAAATTATCTAATCGGGTCTCTGTTTGCCCTACCCTAGAAGTTTAATAGTGCATTTCACTCGACATTTCATGCGCTTTGAGATGCCGCTTAGCCCAATACGCTATCTGAAATAGGAGTAACGTAAATTGAACAAATGTGATAGTATTTCGCTGAATTCTTATATTAACCAAAATATAAAATGATCTAATCGGGTCTCTGATTGACCTATCATAGGAGTTTATATAGTGCATTTTACTCGCCATTCCACGCGCTTTAAGATGCCGCCTAGCCCAGTACGCTATCTGAAATAGGAACAACGTAAATTGAACAAATGTGATAGAATTTCGCTGAATTCATTTATTAACCATAATGTAAAATGATCTAATCGGGTCTCTGGCCGCCCTACCCTAGAAGTTTAATAGTGCATTTCACTCGTCATTTCATGCGCTTTCAGATGCCGCTTAGCCCAATACGCTATCTGAAATAGGAGCGACGTAAATTGAACAAATGTGATAGAATTTCGCTGAATTCTTAAATTAACTATAATATAAAATTATCTAATCGGGTCTCTGTTTGGCCTACCTTAGAAGATTAATAGTGCATTTTACTCGTCATTTCATGCGCTTTGAGGTGCCGCTTAGCCCAATACGCTATCTGAAATAGGAGCGATATAAATTGAACAAATGTGATAGAATTTCGCTGAATTCTTTTATTAACCATAATGTAAAATGATCTAATCGGGTCTCTGTTCGCCCTACCCTAGAAGTTTAATAGTGCATTTCACTCGTCATTTCATGCGCATTGAGATGCCGCTTAGCCCAATTCGCTATCTGAAATAGGAGCGACGTAAATTGAACAAATGTGATAGAATTTCCCTGAATTCTTATATTAACCAAAATATAAAATGATCTAATCGACTCTCTGATTGCCCTATCATAGAAGATTAACAGTGCATTTTACTCGCCGTTCCACGCGCTTTAAGATGCCGCCTAGCCCAGTACGCTATCTGAAATAGGAGCGACGTAAGTTGAACAAATGTGATAGAATTTCGCTGAATTCTTAAATTAACCCTAATATAAAATTATCTAATCGGGTCTCTGTTTGCCCTACCCTAGAAGTTTAATAGTGCATTTCACTCGTCATTTCATGCGCTTTGAGATGCCGCTTAGCGGAAGGCGCTATCTGAAATAGGAGCGATGTAAATTGAACAAATGTGATAGAATTTCGCTGAATTCTTTTATTAACCATAATGTAAAATGATCTAATCGGGTCTCTGTTCGCCCTAGCCCAGAAGTTTAATAGTGCATTTTATTCGCCATTTCATGCGCTTTGAGATGCCGCTTAGCCCAATACGCTATCTGAAATAGGAGCGACGTAAATTGATCAAATGTGATAGAATTTCCTTGACATCTTATATTAAACAAAATATAAAATGATCTAATCGGGTCTCTGATTGCCCTATCATAGAAGTTTAGTAGTGCATTTTACTCGCCATTTCATGCGCATTGAGATGCCTCTTAGCCCAATACGCTATCTGAAATAGGAGCGACGTAAATTGAACAAATGTGATAGAATTTCGATGAATTCTTAAATTAACCATAATATAAAATGATCTTATCGGGTCTCTGTTTGCCCTACCCTAGAAGCTTAATAGTGCATTTTACTCGCCATTTCTTGCGCTTTGCGATGCTGCTTAGCCCAATACGCTATCTGAAATAGGAGCGACGTAAATTGAACAAATGTGATAGAATTTCGCTGAATTCTTAAATTAACCATAATGTAAAATGTTCTAATCGGGTCTCTGTTCGCCATAGCCTAGAAGTTTAATAGTGCATTTTATTCGCCATTTCATGCGCTTTGTGATGCCGCTTAGCCCAATACGCTATCTGAAATAGGAGCGACGTAAATTGAACAAATGTGATAGAATTTCGCTGAATTCTTAAATTAACTATAATATAAAATTATCTAATCGGGTCTCTGTTTGGCCTACCTTAGAAGATTAATAGTGCATTTTACTCGTCATTTCATGCGCTTTGAGGTGCCGCTTAGCCCAATACGCTATCTGAAATAGGAGCGACATAAATTGAACAAATGTGATAGAATTTCGCTGAATTCTTTTATTAACCATAATGTAAAATGATCTAATCGGGTCTCTGTTCGCCCTAGCCTAGAAGTTTAATAGTGCATTTTACTCGCCATTTCATGCGCTTTGAGATGCCGCCTAGCCCAGTACGCTTTCTGAAATAGGAGCGACGTAAATTGAACAAATGTGATAGAATTTCAGTGAATTCATTTACTAACCATAATGTAAAATGATCTAATCGGGTCTCTGTTTGCCCTACCCTAGAAGTTTAATAGTGCATTTTACTCGCCATTTCTTGCGCTTTGAGATGCCGCTTAGCCCAATACGCTATCTGAAATAGGAGCGACGTAAGTTGAACAATTGTTATAGAATTTTGCTGAATTCTTAAATTAACTATAATATAAAATGATCTAATTGGGTCTCTATTTGCCCTACCCTAGAAGTTTAACAGTGCATTTTACTCGCCATTCCGCGCGCTTTAAGATGCCGCTTATCCAAATACGCTATCTGAAATAGGAGCGACGTAAATTGAACAAATGTGATAGAATTTCGCTGAATTCTTATATTAACCAAAATATAAAATGATCTAATCGGGTCTCTGATTGCCCTATCATAGAAGTTTAACAGTGCATTTTACTCGCCATTCCTCGCGTTTTAAGATGCCGCATAGCCCAGTACGCTAGCTGAAACAGGAACGACGTAAATTGAACAAATGTGATAGAATTTCGCTGAATTCTTAAATTAACCCTAATATAAAATGATCTAATCGGGTCTCTGTTTGCCCTACCCTAGAAGTTTAATAGTGCATTTCACTCGTCATTTCATGCGCATTGAGATGCCGCTTAGCCCAATACGCTATCTGAACTAGGAGCGACGAAAATTGAACAAATGTGATAGAATTTCGCTGAATTCTTATATTAATCAAAATATAAAATGATCTAATCGGGTCTCTGATTGCCCTATCATAGAAGTTTAACAGTGCATTTTACTCGCCATTCCTCGCGTTTTAAGATGCCGCATAGCCCAGTACCCTAGCTGAAATAGGAACGACGTAAATTGAACAAATGTGATAGAATTTCGCTGAATTCTTAAATTAACCCTAATATAAAATGATCTAATCGGGTCTCTGTTTGCCCTACCCTAGAAGTTTAATAGTGCATTTTACTCGCCATTTCGTGCGCTTTCAGATGCCGCTTAGCCCAATACGCTATCTGAAATATGAGCGACGTAAATTGAACAAATGTGATAGAATTTCGCTGAATTCTTATATTAATCTTAATGTAAAATGGTCTAATCGGGTCTTTGTTCGCCCTACCCTAGAAGTTTAATAGTGCATTTCACTCGTCATTTCATGCGCATTGAGATGCCGCTTAGCCCAGTACCCTAGCTGAAATAGGAGCGACGTAAATTGAACAAATGTGATAGAATTGCGCTGAATTCTTATATTAACCAAAATATAAAATGATCTAGTCGGGTCTCTGATTGACCTATCATAGAAGTTTAATAGTGCATTTTACTCGCCTTTCCACGCGCTATAAGATGCCGCCTAGCCCAGTACGCTATCTGAAATTGGAGCGACGGAAATTGAACAAATGTGATAGAATTTTGCTGGCATCTTAAATTAACTATAATATAAAATGATCTAATCAGGTGTCTGCTTGCCTTACCCTAGAAGTTTAATAGTGCATTTTGCTCGCCATTTCTTGCGCTTTGAGATGCCGCTTAGCCCAATACGCTATCTGAAATAGGAGCGACGTAAATTGAACAAATGTGATAGAATTTCGCTGAATTCTTATATTAACCTTAATATAAAATGATCTAATCGGGTCCTTGTTCGCCCTACCCTAGAAGTTTAATAGTGCATTTCACTCGTCATTTCATGCGCATTGAGATGCCGCTTAGCCCAATTCGCTATCTGAAATAGGAGCGACGTAAATTGAACAAATGTGATAGAATTTCGCTGAATTCATATATTAACCGTAATATAAAATGATCTAATCGGGTCTCTGTTTGCCCTATCCTAGAAGTTTAATAGTGCATTTTACTCGCCATTTCATGCGCTTTGAGATGCCTCTTAGCCCAATACGCTATCTGAAATAGGAGCAATGTAAATTGAACAAATGTGATAGAATTTCGTTGAATTCTTTTATTAACCATAATGTAAAATGATCTAATCGGGTCTCTGTTCGCCCTAGCCCAGAAGTTTAATAGTGCATTTTATTCGCCATTTCATGCGCTTTGAGATGCCGCTTAGCCCAATACGCTATCTGAAATAGGAGCGACGTAAATTGAACAAATGTGATAGAATTTCCCTGAATTCTTATATTAACCAAAATATAAAATGATCTAATCGACTCTCTGATTGCCCTATCATAGAAGATTAACAGTGCATTTTACTCGCCGTTCCACGCGCTTTAAGATGCCGCCTAGCCCAGTACGCTATCTGAAATAGGAGCGACGTAAGTTGAACAAATGTGATAGAATTTCGCTGAATTCTTAAATTAACCCTAATATAAAATGATCTAATCGGGTCTCTGTTTGCCCTACCCTAGAAGTTTAATAGTGCATTTTACTCGCCATTTCGTGCGCTTTCAGATGCCGCTTAGCCCAATACGCTATCTGAAATATGAGCGACGTAAATTGAACAAATGTGATAGAATTTCGCTGAATTCTTATATTAATCTTAATGTAAAATGGTCTAATCGGGTCTTTGTTCGCCCTACCCTAGAAGTTTAATAGTGCATTTCACTCGTCATTTCATGCGCTTTGGGATGCCGCTTAGCCCAATAAGCTATCTGAAATAGGAGCGACGTAAATTGAACAAATGTGATAGAATTGCGCTGAATTCTTATATTAACCAAAATATAAAATGATCTAGTCGGGTCTCTGATTGACCTATCATAGAAGTTTAATAGTGCATTTTGCTCGCCTTTCCACGCGCTATAAGATGCCGCCTAGTCCAGTACGCTATCTGAAATTGGAGCGACGGAAATTGAACAAATGTGATAGAATTTTGCTGGCATCTTAAATTAACTATAATATAAAATGATCTAATCAGGTGTCTGCTTGCCTTACCCTAGAAGTTTAATAGTGCATTTTGCTCGCCATTTCTTGCGCTTTGAGATGCCGCTTAGCCCAATACGCTATCTGAAATAGGAGCGACGTAAATTGAACAAATGTGATAGAATTTCGCTGAATTCTTATATTAACCTTAATGTAAAATGATCTAATCGGGTCCTTGTTCGCCCTACCCTAGAAGTTTAATAGTGCATTTTACTCGTCATTTCATGCGCATTGAGATGCCGCTTAGCCCAATACGCTATCTGAAATAGGAGCGACGTAAATTGAACAAATGTGATAGAATTTCGCTGAATTCATATATTAACCGTAATATAAAATGATCTAATCGGGTCTCTGTTTGCCCTATCCTAGAAGTTTAATAGTGCATTTTAATCGCCATTTCATGCGCTTTGAGATGCCTCTTAGCCCAATACGCTATCTGAAATAGGAGCAATGTAAATTGAACAAATGTGATAGAATTTCGTTGAATTCTTTTATTAACCATAAGGTTAAATGATCTAATCGGGTCTCTGTTCGCCCTAGCCCAGAAGTTTAATAGTGCATTTTATTCGCCATTTCATGCGCTTTGAGATGCCGCTTAGCCCAATACGCTATCTGAAATAGGAGCGACGTAAATTGAACAAATGTGATAGAATTTCCCTGAATTCTTATATTAACCAAAATATAAAATGATCTAATCGACTCTCTGATTGCCCTATCATAGAAGATTAATAGTGCATTTTACTCGCCGTTCCACGCGCTTTAAGATGCCGCCTAGCCCAGTACGCTATCTGAAATAGGAGCGACGTAAGTTGAACAAATGTGATAGAATTTCGCTGAATTCATAAATTAACCCTAAAATAAAATTATCTAATCGGGTCTCTGTTTGCCCTACCCTAGAAGTTTAATAGTGCATTTCACTCGTCATTTCATGCGCTTTGAGATGCCGCTTAGCGGAAGGCGCTATCTGAAATAGGAGCGATGTAAATTGGACAAATGTGATAGAATTTCGCTGAATTCTTTTATTAACCATAATGTAAAATGATCTAATCGGGTCTCTGTTCGCCCTAGCCTAGAAGTTTAATAGTGCATTTTAGTCGCCATTTCATGCGCTTAGTGATGCCGCTTAGCCCAATACGCTAACTGAAATAGGAGCGACGTAAATTGAAGAAATGTGATAGAATTTCCTTGAAATCTTATATTAAACAAAATATAAAATGATCTAATCGGGTCTCCGATTGCCCTATCATAGAAGTTTAGTAGTGCATTTTACTCGCCCTTCCACGCGCTTTAAGATGAAGTCTAGCCCAGTACGCTATCTGAAATATCAGCGACGTAAATTGAACAAATGTGATAGAATTTCGCTGAATCCTTATATTAACCATAATATAAAATGATCTAATCGGGTCTCTGCTTGCCCTACCCTAGAAGTTTAATAGTGCATTTTACTCGTCATTTCGTGCGCTTTGAGATGCCGCTTTGCCCAATACGCTATCTGAAATAGGAGCGACGTAAATTGAACAAATGTGATAGAATTTCGCTGAATTCTTAAATTAACCATAATGTAAAATGTTCTAATCGGGTCTCTGTTCGCCATAGCCTAGAAGTTTGATAGTGCATTTTATTCGCCATTTCATGCGCTTTGTGATGCCGCTTAGCGCAATACGCTATCTGAAATAGGAGCGACGTAAATTGAACAAATGTGATAGAATTTCCTTGAAATCTTATATTAAACAAAATATAAAATGATCTAATCGGGTCTCTGATTGCCCTATCATAGAAGTTTAGTAGTGCATTTTACTCGCCATTTCATGCGCATTGAGATGCCTCTTAGCCCAATACGCTATCTGAAATAGGAGCGACGTAAATTGAACAAATGTGATAGAATTTCGCTGAATTCTTATATTAACCAAAATATAAAATGATCTAATCGGGTCTCTGATTCCCCTACCCTAGAAGTTTAATAGTGCATTTTACTCGCCATTTCTTGCGCTTTGAGATGCCGCTTAGCCCAATACGCTACCTGAAATATCAGCGACGTAAATTGAACAAATGTGATAGAATTTCGCTGAATTCTTTAATTAACCCTAATATAAAATGATCTAATCGGGTCTCTGTTTGCCCTACCCTCGAAGTTTAATAGTGCATTTCACTCGTCATTTCATGCGCTTTGACATGCCGCTTAGCCCAATACGCTATCTGAAATAGGAGCGACGTAAATTGAACAAATGTGATAGAATTTCAGTGAATTCATTTATTAACCATAATGTAAAATGATCTAATCGGGTCTCTGTTTGCCCTACCCTAGAGGTTTAATAGTGCATTTTACTCGCCATTTCTTGCGCTTTGAGATGCCGCTTAGCCCAATACGCTACCTGAAATATCAGCGACGTAAATTGAACAAATGTGATAGAATTTCGCTGAATCCTTATATTAACCAAAATATAAAATGATCTAATCGGCTCTCTGATTGCCGTATCATAGAAGTTTAGTAGTGCATTTTACTCGCCGTTCCACGCGCTTTAAGTTGCCGCCTAGCCCAGTACGCTATCTGAAATAGGAGCGACGTAAGTTTAACAAATGTGATAGAATTTCGCTAAATTCTTAAATTAACCCTAATATAAAATTATCTAATCGGGTCTCTGTTTGCTCTACCCTAGATGTTTAATAGTGCATTTCACTCGTCATTTCATGCGCTTTGAGATGCCGCTTAGCGGAAGGCGCTATCTGAAATAGGAGCGATGTAAATTGAACAAATGTGATAGAATTTCGCTGAATTCTTTTATTAACCATAATGTAAAATGATCTAATCGGGTCTCTGTTCGCCCTAGCCTAGAAGTTTAATAGTGCATTTTAGTCGCCATTTCATGCGCTTAGAGATGCCGCTTAGCCCAATACGCTAACTGAAATAGGAGCGACGTAAATTGAACAAATGTGATAGAATTTCCTTGAAATCTTATATTAAACAAAATATAAAATGATTTAATCGGGTCTCCGATTGCCCTATCATAGAAGTTTAGTAGTGCATTTTACTCGCCCTTCCACGCGCTTTAAGATGCCGTCTAGCCCAGTACGCTATCTGAAATATCAGCGACGTAAATTGAACAAATGTGATAGAATTTCGCTGAATCCTTATATTAACCATAATATAAAATGATCTAATCGGGTCTCTGCTTGCCCTACCCTAGAAGTTTAATAGTGCATTTTACTCGTCATTTCGTGCGCTTTGAGATGCCGCTTTGCCCAATACGCTATCTGAAATAGGAGCGACGTAAATTGAACAAATGTGATAGAATTTCGCTGAATTCTTAAATTAACCATAATGTAAAATGTTCTAATCGGGTCTCTGTTCGCCATAGCCTAGAAGTTTAATAGTGCATTTTATTCGCCATTTCATGCGCTTTGTGATGCCGCTTAGCCCAATACGCTATCCGAAATACGAGCGACGTAAATTGAACAAATGTGATAGAATTTCCTTGAAATCTTATATTAAACAAAATATAAAATGATCTAATCGGGTCTCTGATTGCCCTATCATAGAAGTTTAGTAGTGCATTTTACTCGCCATTCCACGCGCTTTAAGATGCCGCGTAGCCCAATACGCTATCTGAAATAGGAGCGACGTAAGTTGAACAAATGTGATAGAATTTCGCTGAATTCTTTTATTAACCATAATGTAAAATGATCTAATCGGGTCACTGTTTGCCCTACCCTAGAAGTTTAATAGTGCATTTTACACGCCATTTCGTGCGCTTTCAGATGCCGCTTAGCCCAATACGCTATCTGAAATATCAGCGACGTAAATTGAACAAATGTGATAGAATTTCGCTGAATTCTTAAATTAACCCTAATATAAAATTATCTAATCGGGTCTCTGTTTGCCCTACCCTAGAAGTTTAATAGTGCATTTCACTCGACATTTCATGCGCTTTGAGATGCCGCCTAGCCCAATACGCTATCTGAAATAGGAGTGACGTAAATTGAACAAATGTGATAGAATTTCCCTGAATTCTTATATTAACGTTAATGTAAAATGATCTAATCGGGTCTCTGTTCGCCCTACCCTAGAAGTTTAATAGTGCATTTCACTCGTCATTTCATGCGCTTTCAGATGCCGCTTAGCCCAATACGCTATCTGAAATAGGAGCGACGTAAATTGAACAAATGTGATAGAATTTCGCTGAATTCATATATTAAACGTAATATAAAATGATCTAATCGGGTCCCTGTTTGCCCTACCCTAGAAGTTTAATAGTGCATTTAACTCGCCATTTCATGCGCTTTGAGATGCCTCTTAGCCCAATACGCTATCTGAAATAGGAGCGACGTAAATTGAACAAATGTGATAGAATTACGCTGAATTCTTATATTAACCGTAATATAGAATGATCTAATTGGGTCTCTGTTTGCCTTACCCTAGAAGTTTAATAGTGCATTGTACTCGCCATTCCATGCGCTTTGAGATGCCGCTTAGCACAATACGCTATCTGAAATAGGAGCGACGTAAATTGAACAAATGTGATAGAATTTCGCTGAATTCTTATATTAACCAACATATAAAATGATCTAATCGACTCTCTGATTGCCCTATCATTGAAGTTTAGTAGTGCATTTTACTCGCCCTTCCACGCGCTTTAAGATGCCGCCTAGCCCAGTACGCTATCTGAAATAGGAGCGACGTAAGTTGAACAAATGTGATAGAATTTCGCTGAATTCTTAAATTAACCCTAATATAAAATGATCTAATCGGGTCTCTGTTTGCCCTACCCTAGAAGTTTAATAGTGCATTTTACACGCCATTTCGTGCGCTTTCAGATGCCGCTTAGCCCAATACGGTATCTGAAATATGAGCGACGTAAATTGAACAAATGTGATAGAATTTCGCTGAATTCTTATATTAATCTTAATGTAAAATGATCTAATCGGGTCTTTGTTCGCCCTACCCTAGAAGTTTAATAGTGCATTTCACTCGTCATTTCATGCGCATTGAGATGCCGCTTAGCCCAATTCGCTATCTGAAATAGGAGCGACGTAAAATGAACAAATGTGATAGAATTTCGCTTAATTCTTATATTAACCAAAATATAAAATGATCTAATCGGGTCTCTGATTGCCCTATCATAGAAGTTTAACAGTGCATTTTACTCGCCATTCCTCGCGTTTTAAGATGCCGCCCAGCCCAGTCCGCTAGCTGAAATAGGAACGACGTAAATTGAACAAATGTGATAGAATTTCGTTGAATTCTTAAATTAACCTTAATATAAAATGATCTAATCGGGTCTCTGTTTGCCTTACCCTAGAAGTTTAATAGTGCATTTTACTCGCCATTTCATGCGATTTGAGATGCTGCTTAGCGCAATACGCTATCTGAAATAGGAGCGACGTAAATTGAACAAATGTGATAGAATTACGCTGAATTCTTATATTAACCGTAATATAGAATGATCTAATCGGGTCTCTGTTTGCCTTACCCTAGAAGTTTAATAGTGCATTGTACTCGCCATTCCATGCGCTTTGAGATGCCGCTTAGCCCAATACGCTATCTGAAATAGGAGCGACGTAAGTTGAACAAATGTGATAGAATTTCGCTGAATTCTTTTATTAACCATAATGTAAAATGATCTAATCGGGTCACTGTTTGCCCTACCCTAGAAGTTTAATAGTGCATTTTGCACGCCATTTCGTGCGCTTTCAGATGCCGCTTAGCCCAATACGCTATCTGAAATATCAGCGACCTAAATTGAACAAATGTGATAGAATTTCTCTGAATTCTTAAATTAACCCTAATATAAAATTATCTAATCGGGTCTCTGTTTGCCCTACCCTAGAAGTTTAATAGTGCATTTCACTCGACATTTCATGCGCTTTGAGATGCCGCTTAGCCCAATACGCTATCTGAAATAGGAGTAACGTAAATTGAACAAATGTGATAGTATTTCGCTGTATTCTTATATTAACCAAAATATAAAATGATCTAATCGGGTCTCTGATTGCCCTATCATAGAAGTTTATATAGTGCATTTTTCTCGCCATTCCACGCGCTTTAAGATGCCGCCTAGCCCAATACGCTATCTGAAATAGGAGCGACGTAAATTGAACAAATATGATAGAATTTCGCTGAATTCTTATATTAACCGTAATATAAAATGATCTAATCGGGTCCCTGTTTGCCCTACCCTAGAAGTTTAATAGTGCATTTAACTCGCCATTTCTTGCTCTTTGAGACGCCTCTTAGCCCAATACGCTATCTGAAATAGGAGCGACGTAAATTGAACAAATGTGATAGAATTACGCTGAATTCTTATATTAACCGTAATATAGAATGATCTAATCGGGTCTCTGTTTGCCTTTCCCTAGAAGTTTAATAGTGCATTGTACTCGCCATTCTATGCGCTTTGAGATGCCGCTTAGCCCAATACGCTATCTGAAATAGGAGCGACGTAAATTGAACAAATGTGATAGAATTTCGCTGAATTCTTAAATTAACTATAATATAAAATTATCTAATCGGGTCTCTGTTTGCCCTACCTTAGAAGATTAATAGTGCATTTTACTCGCCATTCCTCGCGTTTTAAGATGCCGCCTAGCCCATTACGCTATCTGAAATAGGAGCGATGTAAATTGAACAAATGTGATAGAATTTCGCTGAATTCTTTTATTAACCATAATGTAAAACGATCTAATCGGGTCTCTGTTCGCCCTAGCCTAGAAGTTTAATAGTGCATTTTACTCGCCATTTCATGCGATTTGAGATGCTGCTTAGCCCAATACGCTATCTGAAATAAGAGCGACGTAAATTGAACAAATGTGATAGAATTTCGCTGAATTCTTAAATTAACCATAATATAAAATTATCTAATCGGGTCTCTGTTTGCCCTACCCTAGAAGTTTAATAGTGCATTTCACTCGTCATTTCATGCGCTTTGAGATGCCGCTTAGCGGAAGGCGCTATCTGAAATAGGAGCGATGTAAATTGAACAAATGTGATAGAATTTCGCTGAATTCTTTTATTAACCATAATGTAAAATGATCTAATCGGGTCTCTGTTCGCCCTAGCCCAGAAGTTTAATAGTGCATTTTATTCGCCATTTCATGCGCTTTGAGATGCCGCTTAGCCCAATACGCTATCTGAAATAGGAGCGACGTAAATTGATCAAATGTGATAGAATTTCCTTGACATCTTATATTAAACAAAATATAAAATGATCTAATCGGGTCTCTGATTGCCCTATCATAGAAGTTTAGTAGTGCATTTTACTCGCCATTTCATGCGCATTGAGATGCCTCTTAGCCCAATACGCTATCTGAAATAGGAGCGACGTAAATTGAACAAATGTGATAGAATTTCGATGAATTCTTAAATTAACCATAATATAAAATGATCTTATCGGGTCTCTGTTTGCCCTACCCTAGAAGCTTAATAGTGCATTTTACTCGCCATTTCATGCGATTTGAGATGCTGCTTAGCCCAATACGCTTTCTGAAACAGGAGCGACGTAAATTGAACAAATGTGATAGAATTTCGCTGAATTCTTATATTAACCCAAATATAAAATGATCTAATCGGGTCTCTGTTTGCCCTACCCTAGAAGTTTAATAGTGCATTTCACTCGTCATTTCATGCGCATTGCGATGCTGCTTAGCCCAATACGCTATCTGAAATAGGAGCGACGTAAATTGAACAAATGTGATAGAATTTCGCTGAATTCTTAAATTAACCATAATGTAAAATGTTCTAATCGGGTCTCTGTTCGCCATAGCCTAGAAGTTTAATAGTGCATTTTATTCGCCATTTCATGCGCTTTGTGATGCCGCTTAGCCCAATACGCTATCTGAAATAGGAGCGACGTAAATTGAACAAATGTGATAGAATTTCGCTGAATTCTTAAATTAACTATAATATAAAATTATCTAATCGGGTCTCTGTTTGGCCTACCTTAGAAGATTAATAGTGCATTTTACTCGTCATTTCATGCGCTTTGAGGTGCCGCTTAGCCCAATACGCTATCTGAAATAGGAGCGACATAAATTGAACAAATGTGATAGAATTTCGCTGAATTCTTTTATTAACCATAATGTAAAATGATCTAATCGGGTCTCTGTTCGCCCTAGCCTAGAAGTTTAATAGTGCATTTTACTCGCCATTTCATGCGCTTTGAGATGCCGCCTAGCCCAGTACGCTTTCTGAAATAGGAGCGACGTAAATTGAACAAATGTGATAGAATTTCAGTGAATTCATTTACTAACCATAATGTAAAATGATCTAATCGGGTCTCTGTTTGCCCTACCCTAGAAGTTTAATAGTGCATTTTACTCGCCATTTCTTGCGCTTTGAGATGCCGCTTAGCCCAATACGCTATCTGAAATAGGAGCGACGTAAATTGAACAATTGTTATAGAATTTTGCTGAATTCTTAAATTAACTATAATATAAAATGATCTAATTGGGTCTCTATTTGCCCTACCCTAGAAGTTTAACAGTGCATTTTACTCGCCATTCCGCGCGCTTTAAGATGCCGCTTATCCAAATACGCTATCTGAAATAGGAGCGACGTAAATTGAACAAATGTGATAGAATTTCGCTGAATTCTTATATTAACCAAAATATAAAATGATCTAATCGGGTCTCTGATTGCCCTATCATAGAAGTTTAACAGTGCATTTTACTCGCCATTCCTCGCGTTTTAAGATGCCGCATAGCCCAGTACGCTAGCTGAAATAGGAACGACGTAAATTGAACAAATGTGATAGAATTTCGCTGAATTCTTAAATTAACCCTAATATAAAATGATCTAATCGGGTCTCTGTTTGCCCTACCCTAGAAGTTTAATAGTGCATTTCACTCGTCATTTCATGCGCATTGAGATGCCGCTTAGCCCAATACGCTATCTGAAATAGGAGCGACGAAAATTGAACAAATGTGATAGAATTTCGCTGAATTCTTATATTAATCAAAATATAAAATGATCTAATCGGGTCTCTGATTGCCCTATCATAGAAGTTTAACAGTGCATTTTACTCGCCATTCCTCGCGTTTTAAGATGCCGCATAGCCCAGTACCCTAGCTGAAATAGGAACGACGTAAATTGAACAAATGTGATAGAATTTCGCTGAATTCTTAAATTAACCCTAATATAAAATGATCTAATCGGGTCTCTGTTTGCCCTACCCTAGAAGTTTAATAGTGCATTTTACTCGCCATTTCGTGCGCTTTGAGATGCCGCTTAGCCCAATACGCTATCTGAAATAGGAGCGACGTAAATTGAACAAATGTGATAGAATTTCGCTGAATTCTTATATTAATCTTAATGTAAAATGGTCTAATCGGGTCTTTGTTCGCCCTACCCTAGAAGTTTAATAGTGCATTTCACTCGTCATTTCATGCGCATTGAGATGCCGCTTAGCCCAGTACCCTAGCTGAAATAGGAGCGACGTAAATTGAACAAATGTGATAGAATTGCGCTGAATTCTTATATTAACCAAAATATAAAATGATCTAGTCGGGTCTCTGATTGACCTATCATAGAAGTTTAATAGTGCATTTTGCTCGCCTTTCCACGCGCTATAAGATGCCGCCTAGCCCAGTACGCTATCTGAAATTGGAGCGACGGAAATTGAACAAATGTGATAGAATTTTGCTGGCATCTTAAATTAACTATAATATAAAATGATCTAATCAGGTGTCTGCTTGCCTTACCCTAGAAGTTTAATAGTGCATTTTGCTCGCCATTTCTTGCGCTTTGAGATGCCGCTTAGCCCAATACGCTATCTGAAATAGGAGCGACGTAAATTGAACAAATGTGATAGAATTTCGCTGAATTCTTATATTAACCTTAATGTAAAATGATCTAATCGGGTCCTTGTTCGCCCTACCCTAGAAGTTTAATAGTGCATTTCACTCGTCATTTCATGCGCATTGAGATGCCGCTTAGCCCAATACGCTATCTGAAATAGGAGCGACGTAAATTGAACAAATGTGATAGAATTTCGCTGAATTCATATATTAACCGTAATATAAAATGATCTAATCGGGTCTCTGTTTGCCCTATCCTAGAAGTTTAATAGTGCATTTTACTCGCCATTTCATGCGCTTTGAGATGCCTCTTAGCCCAATACGCTATCTGAAATAGGAGCAATGTAAATTGAACAAATGTGATAGAATTTCGTTGAATTCTTTTATTAACCATAATGTAAAATGATCTAATCGGGTCTCTGTTCGCCCTAGCCCAGAAGTTTAATAGTGCATTTTATTCGCCATTTCATGCGCTTTGAGATGCCGCTTAGCCCAATACGCTATCTGAAATAGGAGCGACGTAAATTGAACAAATGTGATAGAATTTCGCTGAATTCTTATATTAACCAAAATATAAAATGATCTAATCGACTCTCTGATTGCCCTATCATAGAAGATTAACAGTGCATTTTACTCGCCGTTCCACGCGCTTTAAGATGCCGCCTAGCCCAGTACGCTATCTGAAATAGGAGCGACGTAAGTTGAACAAATGTGATAGAATTTCGCTGAATTCTTAAATTAACCCTAATATAAAATGATCTAATCGGGTCTCTGTTTGCCCTACCCTAGAAGTTTAATAGTGCATTTTACTCGCCATTTCGTGCGCTTTCAGATGCCGCTTAGCCCAATACGCTATCTGAAATATGAGCGACGTAAATTGAACAAATGTGATAGAATTTCGCTGAATTCTTATATTAATCTTAATGTAAAATGGTCTAATCGGGTCTTTGTTCGCCCTACCCTAGAAGTTTAATAGTGCATTTCACTCGTCATTTCATGCGCTTTGGGATGCCGCTTAGCCCAATAAGCTATCTGAAATAGGAGCGACGTAAATTGAACAAATGTGATAGAATTTCGCTGAATTCTTATATTAACCAAAATATAAAATGATCTAGTCGGGTCTCTGATTGACCTATCATAGAAGTTTAATAGTGCATTTTGCTCGCCTTTCCACGCGCTATAAGATGCCGCCTAGTCCAGTACGCTATCTGAAATTGGAGCGACGGAAATTGAACAAATGTGATAGAATTTTGCTGGCATCTTAAATTAACTATAATATAAAATGATCTAATCAGGTGTCTGCTTGCCTTACCCTAGAAGTTTAATAGTGCATTTTGCTCGCCATTTCTTGCGCTTTGAGATGCCGCTTAGCCCAATACGCTATCTGAAATAGGAGCGACGTAAATTGAACAAATGTGATAGAATTTCGCTGAATTCTTATATTAACCTTAATGTAAAATGATCTAATCGGGTCCTTGTTCGCCCTACCCTAGAAGTTTAATAGTGCATTTCACTCGTCATTTCATGCGCATTGAGATGCCGCTTAGCCCAATTCGCTATCTGAAATAGGAGCGACGTAAATTGAACAAATGTGATAGAATTTCGCTGAATTCATATATTAACCGTAATATAAAATGATCTAATCGGGTCTCTGTTTGCCCTATCCTAGAAGTTTAATAGTGCATTTTAATCGCCATTTCATGCGCTTTGAGATGCCTCTTAGCCCAATACGCTATCTGAAATAGGAGCAATGTAAATTGAACAAATGTGATAGAATTTCGTTGAATTCTTTTATTAACCATAATGTAAAATGATCTAATCGGGTCTCTGTTCGCCCTAGCCCAGAAGTTTAATAGTGCATTTTATTCGCCATTTCATGCGCTTTGAGATGCCGCTTAGCCCAATACGCTATCTGAAATAGGAGCGACGTAAATTGAACAAATGTGATAGAATTTCCCTGAATTCTTATATTAACCAAAATATAAAATGATCTAATCGACTCTCTGATTGCCCTATCATAGAAGATTAACAGTGCATTTTACTCGCCATTCCACGCGCTTTAAGATGCCGCCTAGCCCAGTACGCTATCTGAAATAGGAGCGACGTAAGTTGAACAAATGTGATAGAATTTCGCTGAATTCATAAATTAACCCTAAAATAAAATTATCTAATCGGGTCTCTGTTTGCCCTACCCTAGAAGTTTAATAGTGCATTTCACTCGTCATTTCATGCGCTTTGAGATGCCGCTTAGCGGAAGGCGCTATCTGAAATAGGAGCGATGTAAATTGGACAAATGTGATAGAATTTCGCTGAATTCTTTTATTAACCATAATGTAAAATGATCTAATCGGGTCTCTGTTCGCCCTAGCCTAGAAGTTTAATAGTGCATTTTAGTCGCCATTTCATGCGCTTAGTGATGCCGCTTAGCCCAATACGCTAACTGAAATAGGAGCGACGTAAATTGAACAAATGTGATAGAATTTCCTTGAAATCTTATATTAAACAAAATATAAAATGATCTAATCGGGTCTCCGATTGCCCTATCATAGAAGTTTAGTAGTGCATTTTACTCGCCCTTCCACGCGCTTTAAGATGAAGTCTAGCCCAGTACGCTATCTGAAATATCAGCGACGTAAATTGAACAAATGTGATAGAATTTCGCTGAATCCTTATATTAACCATAATATAAAATGATCTAATCGGGTCTCTGCTTGCCCTACCCTAGAAGTTTAATAGTGCATTTTACTCGTCATTTCGTGCGCTTTGAGATGCCGCTTTGCCCAATACGCTATCTGAAATAGGAGCGACGTAAATTGAACAAATGTGATAGAATTTCGCTGAATTCTTGAATTAACCATAATGTAAAATGTTCTAATCGGGTCTCTGTTCGCCATAGCCTAGAAGTTTGATAGTGCATTTTATTCGCCATTTCATGCGCTTTGTGATGCCGCTTAGCGCAATACGCTATCTGAAATAGGAGCGACGTAAATTGAACAAATGTGATAGAATTTCCTTGAAATCTTATATTAAACAAAATATAAAATGATCTAATCGGGTCTCTGATTGCCCTATCATAGAAGTTTAGTAGTGCATTTTACTCGCCATTTCATGCGCATTGAGATGCCTCTTAGCCCAATACGCTATCTGAAATAGGAGCGACGTAAATTGAACAAATGTGATAGAATTTCGCTGAATTCTTATATTAACCAAAATATAAAATGATCTAATCGGGTCTCTGATTCCCCTACCCTAGAAGTTTAATAGTGCATTTTACTCGCCATTTCATGCGCTTTGAGATGCCGCTTAGCCCAATACGCTACCTGAAATATCAGCGACGTAAATTGAACAAATGTGATAGAATTTCGCTGAATTCTTTAATTAACCCTAATATAAAATGATCTAATCGGGTCTCTGTTTGCCCTACCCTCGAAGTTTAATAGTGCATTTCACTCGTCATTTCATGCGCTTTGAGATGCCGCTTAGCCCAATACGCTATCTGAAATAGGAGCGACGTAAATTGAACAAATGTGATAGAATTTCAGTGAATTCATTTATTAACCATAATGTAAAATGATCTAATCGGGTCTCTGTTTGCCCTACCCTAGAGGTTTAATAGTGCATTTTACTCGCCATTTCTTGCGCTTTGAGATGCCGCTTAGCCCAATACGCTACCTGAAATATCAGCGACGTAAATTGAACAAATGTGATAGAATTTCGCTGAATCCTTATATTAACCAAATATAAAATGATCTAATCGGCTCTCTGATTGCCGTATCATAGAAGTTTAGTAGTGCATTTTACTCGCCGTTCCACGCGCTTTAAGTTGCCGCCTAGCCCAGTACGCTATCTGAAATAGGAGCGACGTAAGTTTAACAAATGTGATAGAATTTCGCTAAATTCTTAAATTAACCCTAATATAAAATTATCTAATCGGGTCTCTGTTTGCTCTACCCTAGATGTTTAATAGTGCATTTCACTCGTCATTTCATGCGCTTTGAGATGCCGCTTAGCGGAAGGCGCTATCTGAAATAGGAGCGATGTAAATTGAACAAATGTGATAGAATTTCGCTGAATTCTTTTATTAACCATAATGTAAAATGATCTAATCGGGTCTCTGTTCGCCCTAGCCTAGAAGTTTAATAGTGCATTTTAGTCGCCATTTCATGCGCTTAGAGATGCCGCTTAGCCCAATACGCTAACTGAAATAGGAGCGACGTAAATTGAACAAATGTGATAGAATTTCCTTGAAATCTTATATTAAACAAAATATAAAATGATTTAATCGGGTCTCCGATTGCCCTATCATAGAAGTTTAGTAGTGCATTTTACTCGCCCTTCCACGCGCTTTAAGATGCCGTCTAGCCCAGTACGCTATCTGAAATATTAGCGACGTAAATTGAACAAATGTGATAGAATTTCGCTGAATCCTTATATTAACCATAATATAAAATGATCTAATCGGGTCTCTGCTTGCCCTACCCTAGAAGTTTAATAGTGCATTTTACTCGTCATTTCGTGCGCTTTGAGATGCCGCTTTGCCCAATACGCTATCTGAAATAGGAGCGACGTAAATTGAACAAATGTGATAGAATTTCGCTGAATTCTTAAATTAACCATAATGTAAAATGTTCTAATCGGGTCTCTGTTCGCCATAGCCTAGAAGTTTAATAGTGCATTTTATTCGCCATTTCATGCGCTTTGTGATGCCGCTTAGCCCAATACGCTATCCGAAATACGAGCGACGTAAATTGAACAAATGTGATAGAATTTCCTTGAAATCTTATATTAAACAAAATATAAAATGATCTAATCGGGTCTCTGATTGCCCTATCATAGAAGTTTAGTAGTGCATTTTACTCGCCATTCCACGCGCTTTAAGATGCCGCGTAGCCCAATACGCTATCTGAAATAGGAGCGACGTAAGTTGAACAAATGTGATAGAATTTCGCTGAATTCTTTTATTAACCATAATGTAAAATGATCTAATCGGGTCACTGTTTGCCCTACCCTAGAAGTTTAATAGTGCATTTTACTCGCCATTTCGTGCGCTTTCAGATGCCGCTTAGCCCAATACGCTATCTGAAATATCAGCGACGTAAATTGAACAAATGTGATAGAATTTCGCTGAATTCTTAAATTAACCCTAATATAAAATGATCTAATCGGGTCTCTGTTTGCCCTACCCTAGAAGTTTAATAGTGCATTTCACTCGACATTTCATGCGCTTTGAGATGCCGCCTAGCCCAATACGCTATCTGAAATAGGAGTGACGTAAATTGAACAAATGTGATAGAATTTCCCTGAATTCTTATATTAACGTTAATGTAAAATGATCTAATCGGGTCTCTGTTCGCCCTACCCTAGAAGTTTAATAGTGCATTTCACTCGTCATTTCATGCGCTTTGAGATGCCGCTTAGCCCAATACGCTATCTGAAATAGGAGCGACGTAAATTGAACAAATATGATAGAATTTCGCTGAATTCATATATTAAACGTAATATAAAATGATCTAATCGGGTCCCTGTTTGCCCTACCCTAGAAGTTTAATAGTGCATTTAACTCGCCATTTCATGCGCTTTGAGATGCCTCTTAGCCCAATACGCTATCTGAAATAGGAGCGACGTAAATTGAACAAATGTGATAGAATTACGCTGAATTCTTATATTAACCGTAATATAGAATGATCTAATCGGGTCTCTGTTTGCCTTACCCTAGAAGTTTAATAGTGCATTGTACTCGCCATTCCATGCGCTTTGAGATGCCGCTTAGCACAATACGCTATCTGAAATAGGAGCGACGTAAATTGAACAAATGTGATAGAATTTCGCTGAATTCTTATATTAACCAACATATAAAATGATCTAATCGACTCTCTGATTGCCCTATCATTGAAGTTTAGTAGTGCATTTTACTCGCCCTTCCACGCGCTTTAAGATGCCGCCTAGCCCAGTACGCTATCTGAAATAGGAGCGACGTAAGTTGAACAAATGTGATAGAATTTCGCTGAATTCTTAAATTAACCCTAATATAAAATGATCTAATCGGGTCTCTGTTTGCCCTACCCTAGAAGTTTAATAGTGCATTTTACACGCCATTTCGTGCGCTTTCAGATGCCGCTTAGCCCAATACGGTATCTGAAATATGAGCGACGTAAATTGAACAAATGTGATAGAATTTCGCTGAATTCTTATATTAATCTTAATGTAAAATGATCTAATCGGGTCTTTGTTCGCCCTACCCTAGAAGTTTAATAGTGCATTTCACTCGTCATTTCATGCGCATTGAGATGCCGCTTAGCCCAATTCGCTATCTGAAATAGGAGCGACGTAAATTGAACAAATGTGATAGAATTTCGCTGAATTCTTATATTAACCAAAATATAAAATGATCTAATCGGGTCTCTGATTGCCCTATCATAGAAGTTTAACAGTGCATTTTACTCGCCATTCCTCGCGTTTTAAGATGCCGCCCAGCCCAGTCCGCTAGCTGAAATAGGAACGACGTAAATTGAACAAATGTGATAGAATTTCGTTGAATTCTTAAATTAACCTTAATATAAAATGATCTAATCGGGTCTCTGTTTGCCTTACCCTAGAAGTTTAATAGTGCATTTTACTCGCCATTTCATGCGATTTGAGATGCTGCTTAGCGCAATACGCTATCTGAAATAGGAGCGACGTAAATTGAACAAATGTGATAGAATTACGCTGAATTCTTATATTAACCGTAATATAGAATGATCTAATCGGGTCTCTGTTTGCCTTACCCTAGAAGTTTAATAGTGCATTGTACTCGCCATTCCATGCGCTTTGAGATGCCGCTTAGCCCAATACGCTATCTGAAATAGGAGCGACGTAAGTTGAACAAATGTGATAGAATTTCGCTGAATTCTTTTATTAACCATAATGTAAAATGATCTAATCGGGTCACTGTTTGCCCTACCCTAGAAGTTTAATAGTGCATTTTGCACGCCATTTCGTGCGCTTTCAGATGCCGCTTAGCCCAATACGCTATCTGAAATATCAGCGACCTAAATTGAACAAATGTGATAGAATTTCTCTGAATTCTTAAATTAACCCTAATATAAAATTATCTAATCGGGTCTCTGTTTGCCCTACCCTAGAAGTTTAATAGTGCATTTCACTCGACATTTCATGCGCTTTGAGATGCCGCTTAGCCCAATACGCTATCTGAAATAGGAGTAACGTAAATTGAACAAATGTGATAGTATTTCGCTGTATTCTTATATTAACCAAAATATAAAATGATCTAATCGGGTCTCTGATTGCCCTATCATAGAAGTTTATATAGTGCATTTTTCTCGCCATTCCACGCGCTTTAAGATGCCGCCTAGCCCAATACGCTATCTGAAATAGGAGCGACGTAAATTGAACAAATATGATAGAATTTCGCTGAATTCTTATATTAACCGTAATATAAAATGATCTAATCGGGTCCCTGTTTGCCCTACCCTAGAAGTTTAATAGTGCATTTAACTCGCCATTTCTTGCTCTTTGAGACGCCTCTTAGCCCAATACGCTATCTGAAATAGGAGCGACGTAAATTGAACAAATGTGATAGAATTACGCTGAATTCTTATATTAACCGTAATATAGAATGATCTAATCGGGTCTCTGTTTGCCTTTCCCTAGAAGTTTAATAGTGCATTGTACTCGCCATTCTATGCGCTTTGAGATGCCGCTTAGCCCAATACGCTATCTGAAATAGGAGCGACGTAAATTGAACAAATGTGATAGAATTTCGCTGAATTCTTAAATTAACTATAATATAAAATTATCTAATCGGGTCTCTGTTTGCCCTACCTTAGAAGATTAATAGTGCATTTTACTCGCCATTCCTCGCGTTTTAAGATGCCGCCTAGCCCATTACGCTATCTGAAATAGGAGCGATGTAAATTGAACAAATGTGATAGAATTTCGCTGAATTCTTTTATTAACCATAATGTAAAACGATCTAATCGGGTCTCTGTTCGCCCTAGCCTAGAAGTTTAATAGTGCATTTTACTCGCCATTTCATGCGATTTGAGATGCTGCTTAGCCCAATACGCTATCTGAAATAAGAGCGACGTAAATTGAACAAATGTGATAGAATTTCGCTGAATTCTTAAATTAACCATAATATAAAATTATCTAATCGGGTCTCTGTTTGCCTTACCCTAGAAGTTTAATAGTGCATTTTACTCGCCATTTCATGCGATTTGAGATGCTGCTTAGCCCAATACGCTTTCTGAAACAGGAGCGACGTAAATTGAACAAATGTGATAGAATTTCGCTGAATTCTTATATTAACCCAAATATAAAATGATCTAATCGGGTCTCTGATTGCCCTATCATAGAAGTTTAGTAGTGCATTTTACTCGCCATTTCATGCGCATTGAGATGCCTCTTAGCACAATACGCTATCTGAAATAGGAGCGACGTAAATTGAACAAATGTGATAGAATTTCGCTGAATTCTTATATTAACCAAAATATAAAATGATCTAATCGGGTCTCTGATTGCCCTACCCTAGAAGTTTAATAGTGCATTTTACTCGCCATTTCTTGCGCTTTGAGATGCCGCTTAGCCCAATACGCTACCTGAAATATCAGCGACGTAAATTGAACAAATGTGATAGAATTTCGCTGAATTCTTTAATTAACCCTAATATAAAATGATCTAATCGGGTCTCTGTTTGCCCTACCCTCGAAGTTTAATAGTGCATTTCACTCGTCATTTCATGCGCTTTGACATGCCGCTTAGCCCAATACGCTATCTGAAATAGGAGCGACGTAAATTGAACAAAAGTGATAGAATTTCAGTGAATTCATTTATTAACCATAATGTAAAATGATCTAATCGGGTCTCTGTTTGCCCTACCCTAGAAGTTTAATAGTGCATTTTACTCGCCATTTCTTGCGCTTTGAGATGCCGCTTAGCCCAATACGCTACCTGAAATATCAGCGACGTAAATTGAACAAATGTGATAGAATTTCGCTGAATCCTTATATTAACCAAAATATAAAATGATCTAATCGGCTCTCTGATTGCCGTATCATAGAAGTTTAGTAGTGCATTTTACTCGCCGTTCCACGCGCTTTAAGATGCCGCCTAGCCCAGTACGCTATCTGAAATAGGAGCGACGTAAGTTTAACAAATGTGATAGAATTTCGCAAATTCTTAAATTAACCCTAATATAAAATTATCTAATCGGGTCTCTGTTTGCCCTACCCTAGATGTTTAATAGTGCATTTTACTCGTCATTTCGTGCGCTTTGAGATGCCGCTTTGCCCAATACGCTATCTGAAATAGGAGCGACGTAAATTGAACAAATGTGATAGAATTTCGCTGAATTCTTAAATTAACCATAATGTAAAATGTTCTAATCGGGTCTCTGTTCGCCATAGCCTAGAAGTTTAATAGTGCATTTTATTCGCCATTTCATGCGCTTTGTGATGCCGCTTAGCCCAATACGCTATCTGAAATACGAGCGACGTAAATTGTACAAATGTGATAGAATTTCCTTGAAATCTTATATTAAACAAATATAAAATGATCTAATCGGGTCTCTGATTGCCCCTATCATAGAAGTTTAGTAGTGCATTTTACTCGCCATTCCACGCGCTTTAAGATGCCGCGTAGCCCAATACGCTATCTGAAATAGGAGCGACGTAAGTTGAACAAATGTGATAGAATTTCGCTGAATTCTTTTATTAACCATAATGTAAAATGATCTAATCGGGTCACTGTTTGCCCTACCCTAGAAGTTTAATAGTGCATTTTACACGCCATTTCGTGCGCTTTCAGATGCCGCTTAGCCCAATACGCTATCTGAAATATCAGCGACGTAAATTGAACAAATGTGATAGAATTTCGCTGAATTCTTAAATTAACCCTAATATAAAATTATCTAATCGGGTCTCTGTTCTGCCCTACCCTAGAAGTTTAATAGTGCATTTTCACTCGACATTTCATGCGCTTTGAGATGCCGCCTAGCCCAATACGCTATCTGAAATAGGAGTAACGTAAATTGAACAAATGTGATAGAATTTCCCTGAATTCTTATATTAACGTTAATGTAAAATGATCTAATCGGGTCTCTGTTCGCCCTACCCTAGAAGTTTAATAGTGCATTGTACTCGCCATTCCATGCGCTTTGAGATGCCGCTTAGCCCAATACGCTATCTGAAATAGGAGCGACGTAAGTTGAACAAATGTGATAGAATTTCGCTGAATTCTTTTATTAACCATAATGTAAAATGATCTAATCGGGTCAATGTTTGCCCAACCCTAGAAGTTTAATAGTGCATTTTGCACGCCATTTCGTGCGCTTTCAGATGCCGCTTAGCCCAATACGCTATCTGAAATATCAGCGACCTAAATTGAACAAATGTGATAGAATTTCGCTGAATTCTTAAATTAACCCTAATATAAAATTATCTAATCGGGTCTCTGTTTGCCCTACCCTAGAAGTTTAATAGTGCATTTCACTCGACATTTCATGCGCTTTGAGATGCCGCTTAGCCCAATACGCTATCTGAAATAGGAGTAACGTAAATTGAACAAATGTGATAGTATTTCGCTGTATTCTTATATTAACCAAAATATAAAATGATCTAATCGGGTCTCTGATTGCCCTATCATAGAAGTTTTATATAGTGCATTTTACTCGCCATTCCACGCGCTTTAAGATGCCGCCTAGCCCAATACGCTATCTGAAATAGGAGCGACGTAAATTGAACAAATATGATAGAATTTCGCTGAATTCTTATATTAACCGTAATATAAAATGATCTAATCGGGTCCCTGTTTGCCCTAGCCTAGAAGTTTAATAGTGCATTTAACTCGCCATTTCATGCTCTTTGAGACGCCTCTTAGCCCAATACGCTATCTGAAATAGGAGCGACGTAAATTGAACAAATGTGATAGAATTACGCTGAATTCTTATATTAACCGTAATATAGAATGATCTAATCGGGTCTCTGTTTGCCTTACCCCTAGAAGTTTAATAGTGCATTGTACTCGCCATTCTATGCGCTTTGAGATGCCGCTTAGCCCAATACGCTATCTGAAATAGGAGCGACGTAAATTGAACAAATGTGATAGAATTTCGCTGAATTCTTAAATTAACTATAATATAAAATTATCTAATCGGGTCTCTGTTTGCCCTACCTTAGAAGATTAATAGTGCATTTTACTCGCCATTCCTCGCGTTTTTAAGATGCCGCCTAGCCCATTACGCTATCTGAAATAGGAGCGATGTAAATTGAACAAATGTGATAGAATTTCGCTGAATTCTTTTATTAACCATAATGTAAAACGATCTAATCGGGTCTCTGTTCGCCCTAGCCTAGAAGTTTAATAGTGCATTTTACTCGCCATTTCATGCGATTTGAGATGCTGCTTAGCCCAATACGCTATCTGAAATAAGAGCGACGTAAATTGAACAAATGTGATAGAATTTCGCTGAATTCTTAAATTAACCATAATATAAAATTATCTAATCGGGTCTCTGTTTGCCTTACCCTAGAAGTTTAATAGTGCATTTTACTCGCCATTTCATGCGATTTGAGATGCTGCTTAGCCCAATACGCTTTCTGAAACAGGAGCGACGTAAATTGAACAAATGTGATAGAATTTCGCTGAATTCTTATATTAACCCAAATATAAAATGATCTAATCGGGTCTCTGATTGCCCTATCATAGAAGTTTAGTAGTGCATTTTACTCGCCATTCCACGCGCTTTAAGATGCCGCGTAGCCCAATACGCTATCTGAAATATCAGCGACGCAAATTGAACAAATGTGATAGAATTTCGCTGAATTCTTAAATTAATCCTAATATAAAATTATCTAATCGGGTCTCTGTTTGCCCTACCCTAGAAGTTTAATAGTGCATTTCACTCGACATTTCATGCGCTTTGAGATGCCGCTTAGCCCAGTACGCTATCTGAAATAGGAGTAACGTAAATTGAACAAATGTGATAGTATTTCGCTGAATTCTTATATTAACCAAAATATAAAATGATCTAATCGGGTCTCTGATTGCCCTATCATAGAAGTTTATATAGTGCATTTTACTCGCCATTCCACGCGCTTTAAGATGCCGCCTAGCCCAGTACGCTATCTGAAATAGGAACAACGTAAATTGAACAAATGTGATAGAATTTCGCTGAATTCATTTATTAACCATAATGTAAAATGATCTAATCGGGTCTCTGTCCGCCCTACCCTAGAAGTTTAATAGTGCATTTCACTCGTCATTTCATGCGCTTTCAGATGCCGCTTAGCCCAATACGCTATCTGAAATAGGAGCGACGTAAATTGAACAAATGTGATAGAATTTCGCTGAATTCTTAAATTAACTATAATATAAAATTATCTAATCGGGTCTCTGTTTGGCCTACCTTAGAAGATTAATAGTGCATTTTACTCGTCATTTCATGCGCTTTGAGGTGCCGCTTAGCCCAATACGCTATCTGAAATAGGAGCGATATAAATTGAACAAATGTGATAGAATTTCGCTGAATTCTTTTATTAACCATAATGTAAAATGATCTAATCGGGTCTCTGTTCGCCCTAGCCTAGAAGTTTAATAGTGCATTTTACTCGCCATTTCATGCGCTTTGAGATGCCGCCTAGCCCAGTACGCTTTCTGAAATAGGAGCGACGTAAATTGAACAAATGTGATAGAATTTCAGTGAATTCATTTACTAACCATAATGTAAAATGATCTAATCGGGTCTCTGTTTGCCCTCCCCTAGAAGTTTAATAGTGCATTTTACTCGCCATTTCTTGCGCTTTGAGATGCCGCTTAGCCCAATACGCTATCTGAAATATCAGCGACGTAAATTGAACAAATGTGATACAATTTTGCTGAATCCTTATATTAACCAAAATATAAAATGATCTAATCGGCTCTCTGATTGCCGTATCATAGAAGTTTAGTAGTGCATTTTACTCGCCGTTCCACGCGCTTTAAGATGCCGCATAGCCCAGTACGCTATCTGAAATAGGAGCGACGGAAGTTGAACAAATGTGATAGAACTTCGCTGAATTCTTAAATTAACCCTAATATAAAATGATCTAATCGGGTCTCTGTTTGCCCTACCCTAGAAGTTTAATAGTGCATTTTACTCGCCATTTCGTGCGCTTTCAGATGCCGCTTAGCCCAATACGCTATCTGAAATATCAGCGACGTAAATTGAACAAGTGTGAGAGAATTTCGCTGAATTCTTATATTAACCTTAATGTAAAATGTTCTAATCAGGTCTCTGTTCGCCCTAGCCTAGAAGATTAATAGTGCATTTCACTCGTCATTTCATGCGCTTTGAGATGCCGCTTAGCCCAATACGCTATCTGAAATAGGAGCGACGTAAATTGAACAAATGTGATAGAAATACGCTGAATTCTTATATTAACCGTAATATAGAATGATCTAATCGGGTCTCTGTTTGCCTTACCCTAGAAGTTTAATAGTGCATTTTTCTCGCCATTCCATGCGGTTTGAGATGCCGCTTAGCCCAATACGCTATCTGAAATAGGAGCGACGTAAATTGAACAAATGTGATAGAATTTCCCTGAATTCTTATATTAACCAAAATATAAAATGATCTAATCGGGCCTCTGATTGCCCTATCATAGAAGTTTAGTACTGCATTTTACTCGCCATTCCACGCGCTTTGAGATGCCGCCTAGCCCAGTACGCTATCTGAAATAGGAGCGACGTAAGTTGAACAAATGTGATAGAATTTCGATGAATTCTTAAATTAACTATAATATAAAATTATCTAATCGGGTCTCTGTTTGCCCTACCTTAGAAGATTAATAGTGCATTTTACTCGCCATTCCTCGCGTTTTAAGATGCCGCCTAGCCCATTACGCTATCTGAAATAGGAGCGATGTAAATTGAACAAATGTGATAGAATTTCGCTGAATTCTTTTATTAACCATAACGTAAAACGATCTAATCGGGTCTTTGTTCGCCCTACCCTAGAAGTTTAATAGTGCATTTCACTCGCCATTTCATGCGCTTTGAGATGCCGCTTAGCCCAATAAGCTATCTGAAATAAGAGCGACGTAAATTGAACAAATGTGATAGAATTTCGCTGAATTCTTAAATTAACCATAATATAAAATTATCTAATCGGGTCTCTGTTTGCCTTACCCTAGAAGTTTAATAGTGCATTTTACTCGCCATTTCATGCGATTTGAGATGCTGCTTAGCCCAATACGCTATCTGAAATAGGAGCGACGTAAATTGAACAAATGTGATAGAATTTCGCTGAATTCTTATATTAACCCAAATATAAAATGATCTAATCGGGTCTCTGATTGCCCTATCATAGAAGTTTAGTAGTGCATTTTACTCGCCATTCCACGCGCTTTAAGATGCCGCCTAGCCCAGTACGCTATCTGAAATAGGAACAACGTAAATTGAACAAATGTGATAGAATTTCGCTGAATTCATTTATTAACCATAATGTAAAATGATCTAATCGGGTCTCTGTCCGCACTACCCTAGAAGTTTAATAGTGCATTTCACTCGTCATTTCATGCGCTTTCAGATGCCGCTTAGCCCAATACGCTATCTGAAATAGGAGCGACGTAAATTGAACAAATGTGATAGAATTTCGCTGAATTCTTAAATTAACTATAATATAAAATTATCTAATCGGGTCTCTGTTTGGCCTACCTTAGAAGATTAATAGTGCATTTTACTCGTCATTTCATGCGCTTTGATGTGCCGCTTAGCCCAATACGCTATCTGAAATAGGAGCGATATAAATTGAACAAATGTGATAGAATTTCGCTCAATTCTTTTATTAACCATAATGTAAAATGATCTAATCGGGTCTCTGTTCGCCCTAGCCTAGAAGTTTAATAGTGTATTTTACTCGCCATTTCATGCGCTTTGAGATGCCGCCTAGCCCAGTACGCTTTCTGAAATAGGAGCGACGTAAATTGAACAAATGTGATAGAATTTCAGTGAATTCATTTACTAACCATAATGTAAAATGATCTAATCGGGTCTCTGTTTGCCCTACCCCTAGAAGTTTGATAGTGCATTTTACTCGCCATTTCTTGCGCTTTGAGATGCCGCTTAGCCCAATACGCTATCTGAAATATCAGCGACGTAAATTAAACAAATGTGATAGAATTTCGCTGAATCCTTATATTAACCAAAATATAAAATGATCAAATCGGCTCTCTGATTGCCGTATCATAGAAGTTTAGTAGTGCATTTTACTCGCCGTTCCACGCGCTTTATGATGCCGCCTAGTCCAGTACGCTATCTGAAATAGGAGCGACGTAAGTTGAACAAATATGATAGAATTTCGCTGAATTCTTAAATTAACCATTATGTAAAATGTTCTAATCGGGTCTCTGTTCGCCCTAGCCTAGAAGTTTAATAGTGCATTTTATTCGCGATTTCTTGCGCTTTGTGATGCCGCTTAGGCCAATACGCTATCTGAAATAGGAGCGACGTAAATTGAACAAATGTGATAGAATTTCCTTGAAGTCTTATATTAAACAAAATATAAAATGATCTAATCGGGTCTCTGATTACCCTACCCCTAGAAGTTTAATAGTGCATTTCACTCGTCATTTCATGCGCTTTCAGATGCCGCTTAGCCCAATACGCTATCTCAAATAGGAGCGACGTAAATTGAACAAATGTGATAGAATTTCGCTGAATTCTTAAATTAACCCTAATATAAAATGATCTAATCGGGTCTCCGTTTGCCCTACCCTAGAAGTTTAATAGTGCATTTTACTCGCCATTTCATGCGCATTCAGATGCCGCTTAGCCCAATACGCTATCTGAAATATGAGCGACGTAAATTGAACAAATGTGATAGAATTTCGCTGAATTCTTTTATTAACCATAATGTAAAATGATCTAATCGGGTCTCTGTTCGCCCTAGCCTAGAAGTTTTATAGTGCATTTTACTCGCCATTTCATGCGCTTTGAGATGCCGCCTAGCCCAGTACGCTTTCTGAAATAGGAGCGACGTAAATTGAACAAATGTGATAGAATTTCAGTGAATTCATTTACTAACCATAATGTAAAATGATCTAATCGGGTCTCTGTTTGCCCTACCCTAGAAGTTTAATAGTGCATTTTACTCGCCATTTCATGCGCATTCAGATGCCGCTTAGCCCAATACGCTATCTGAAATATCAGCGACGTAAATTAAACAAATGTGATAGAATTTCGCTGAATCCTTATATTAACCAAAATATAAAATGATCAAATCGGCTCTCTGATTGCCGTATCATAGAAGTTTAGTAGTGCATTTTACGCGCCGTTCCACGCGCTTTATGATGCCGCCTAGTCCAGTACGCTATCTGAAATAGGAGCGACGTAAGTTGAACAAATATGATAGAATTTCGCTGAATTCTTAAATTAACCATTATGTAAAATGTTCTAATCGGGTCTCTGTTCGCCCTAGCCTAGAAGTTTAATAGTGCATTTTATTCGCTATTTCTTGCGCTTTGTGATGCCGCTTAGGCCAATACGCTATCTGAAATAGGAGCGACGTAAATTGAACAAATGTGATAGAATTTCCTTGAAGTCTTATATTAAACAAAATATAAAATGATCTAATCGGGTCTCTGATTGCCCTACCCTAGAAGTTTAATAGTGCATTTCACTCGTCATTTCATGCGCTTTCAGATGCCGCTTAGCCCCAATACGCTATCTGAAATAGGAGCGACGTAAATTGAACAAATGTGATAGAATTTCGCTGAATTCTTAAATTAACCCTAATATAAAATGATCTAATCGGGTCTCTGTTTGCCCTACCCTAGAAGTTTAATAGTGCATTTTACTCGCCATTTCATGCGCTTTGAGATGCCGCTTAGCCCAATACGCTATCTGAAATATGAGCGACGTAAATTGAACAAATGTGATAGAATTTCGCTGATTCTTTTATTAACCATAATGTAAAATGATCTAATCGGGTCTCTGTTCGCCCTAGCCTAGAAGTTTAATAGTGCATTTTACTCGCCATTTCATGCGCTTTGAGATGCCGCCTAGCCCAGTACGCTTTCTGAAATAGGAGCGACGTAAATTGAACAAATGTGATAGAATTTGAGTGAATTCATTTACTAACCATAATGTAAAATGATCTAATCGGGTCTCTGTTTGCACTACCCTAGAAGTTTAATAGTGCATTTTACTCGCCATTTCTTGCGCTTTGAGATGCCGCTTAGCCCAATACGCTATCTGAAATATCAGCGACGTAAATTAAACAAATGTGATAGAATTTCGCTGAATCCTTATATTAACCAAAATATAAAATGATCAAATCGGCTCTCTGATTGCCGTATCATAGAAGTTTAGTAGTGCATTTTACTCGCCGTTCCACGCGCTTTATGATGCGCCTAGAGTCTAGTCCAGTACGCTATCTGAAATAGGAGCGACGTAAGTTGAACAAATATGATAGAATTTCGCTGAATTCTTAAATTAACCATTATGTAAAATGTTCTAATCGGGGTCTCTGTTCGCCCTAGCCTAGAAGTTTAATAGTGCATTTTATTCGCGATTTCTTGCGCTTTGTGATGCCGCTTAGGCCAATACGCTATCTGAAATAGGAGCGACGTAAATTGAACAAATGTGATAGAATTTCCTTGAAGTCTTATATTAAACAAAATATAAAATGATCTAATCGGGTCTCTGATTGCCCTACCCTAGAAGTTTAATAGTGCATTTCACTCGTCATTTCATGCGCTTTCAGATGCCGCTTAGCCCAATACGCTATCTGAAATAGGAGCGACGTAAATTGAACAAATGTGATAGAATTTCGCTGAATTCTTAAATTAACCCTAATATAAAATGATCTAATCGGGTCTCTGTTTGCCCTACCCTAGAAGTTTAATAGTGCATTTTACTCGCCATTTCATGCGCATTCAGATGCCGCTTAGCCCAATACGCTATCTGAAATATGAGCGACGTAAATTGAACAAATGTGATAGAATTTCGCTGAATTCTTTTATTAACCATAATGTAAAATGATCTAATCGGGTCTCTGTTCGCCCTAGCCTAGAAGTTTAATAGTGCATTTTACTCGCCATTTCATGCGCTTTGAGATGCCGCCTAGCCCAGTACGCTTTCTGAAATAGGAGCGACGTAAATTGAACAAATGTGATAGAATTTCAGTGAATTCATTTACTAACCATAATGTAAAATGATCTAATCGGGTCTCTGTTTGCACTACCCTAGAAGTTTAATAGTGCATTTTACTCGCCATTTCTTGCGCTTTGAGATGCCGCTTAGCCCAATACGCTATCTGAAATATCAGCGACGTAAATTAAACAAATGTGATAGAATTTCGCTGAATCCTTATATTAACCAAAATATAAAATGATCAAATCGGCTCTCTGATTGCCGTATCATAGAAGTTTAGTAGTGCATTTTACTCGCCGTTCCACGCGCTTTATGATGCCGCCTAGTCCAGTACGCTATCTGAAATAGGAGCGACGTAAGTTGAACAAATATGATAGAATTTCGCTGAATTCTTAAATTAACCATTATGTAAAATGTTCTAATCGGGTCTCTGTTCGCCCTAGCCTAGAAGTTTAATAGTGCATTTTATTCGCGATTTCTTGCGCTTTGTGATGCCGCTTAGGCCAATACGCTATCTGAAATAGGAGCGACGTAAATTGAACAAATGTGATAGAATTTCCTTGAAGTCTTATATTAAACAAAATATAAAATGATCTAATCGGGTCTCTGATTGCCCTACCCTAGAAGTTTAATAGTGCATTTCACTCGTCATTTCATGCGCTTTCAGATGCCGCTTAGCCCAATACGCTATCTGAAATAGGAGCGATGTAAATTGAACAAATGTGATAGAATTTCGCTG
This sequence comes from Macropis europaea, assembly GCA_916610135.2. NCBI lineage: Eukaryota > Metazoa > Arthropoda > Insecta > Hymenoptera > Melittidae > Macropis > Macropis europaea. The sequence goes on along the minus strand of CAKAJE020001060.1, from coordinate 120,360 downwards.
AATTCTTAAATTAACCCTAATATAAAATGATCTAATCGGGTCTCTGTTTGCCCTACCCTAGAAGTTTAATAGTGCATTTTACTCGCCATTTCATGCGCATTCAGATGCCGCTTAGCCCAATACGCTATCTGAAATAGGAGCGACGTAAATTGAACAAATGTGATAGAATTTCGATGAATTCTTAAATTAACCATAATATAGAGTTTTCTTATCGGGTCTCTGTTTGCCCTACCCTAGAAGTTTAATAGTGCATTTTACTCGCCATTTCTTGCGCTTTGAGATGCCGCTTAGCCCAATACGCTATCTGAAATAGGAGCGACGTATGTTGAACAAATGTGATAGAATTTCGCTGAATTCTTTTATTAACCATAATGTAACATGATCTAATCGGGTCTCTGTTTGCCCTACCCTAGAAGTGTAATAGTGCATTTTACTCGCCATTTCATGCGCTTTGAGATGCCTCTTAGCCCAATACGCTATCTGAAATAGGAGCGACGTAAATTGAACAAATGTGATAGAATTTCGCTGAACTCTTTTATTAACCATAATGTAAAATGATCTAATCGGGTCTCTGTTCGCCCTAGCCTAGAACTTTAATAGTGCATTTTATTCGCCATTTCATACGCTATGAAATGCCGCTTAGCCCAATACGCTATCTGAAATAGGAGCGACGTATGTTGAACAAATGTGATAGAATTTCGCTGAATTCTTTTATTAACCAAAATATAAAATGATCTAATCGGGTCTCGGATTGCCCTATCATAGAAGTTTAACAGTGCATTTTACTCGCCATTATTCGCGTTCTAAGATGCCGCGTAGCCCAGTACGCTAGCTGAAATAGGAACGACGTAAATTGAACAAATGTGATAGAATTTCGCTGAATTCTTAAATTAACCCTAATATAAAATGATCTAATCGGGTCTCTGTTTGCCTTACCCTAGAAGTTTAATAGTGCATTGTACTCGCCATTCCATGCGCTTTGAGATGCCGCTTAGCCCAATACGCTATCTGAAATAGGAGCGACGTAAGTTGAACAAATGTGATAGAATTTCGCTGAATTCTTTTATTAACCATAATGTAAAATGATCTAATCGGGTCACTGTTTGCCCCTACCCTAGAAGTTTAATAGTGCATTTTGCACGCCATTTCGTGCGCTTTCAGATGCCGCTTAGCCCAATACGCTATCTGAAATAGGACCGACGTAAATTGAACAAATGTGATAGAATTACGCTGAATTCTTATATTAACCGTAATATAGAATGATCTAATCGGGTCTCTGTTTGCCTTACCCTAGAAGTTTAATAGTGCATTGTACTCGCCATTCTATGCGCTTTGAGATGCCGCTTAGCCCAATACGCTATCTGAAATAGGAGCGACGTAAATTGAACAAATGTGATAGAATTTCGATGAAATCTTAAATTAACTATAATATAAAATTATCTAATCGGGTCTCTGTTTGCCCTACCTTAGAAGATTAATAGTGCATTTTACTCGCCATTCCTCGCGTTTTAAGATGCCGCCTAGCCCATTACGCTATCTGAAATAGGAGCGATGTAAATTGAACAAATGTGATAGAATTTCGCTGAATTCTTTTATTAACCATAACGTAAAACGATCTAATCGGGTCTTTGTTCGCCCTACCCTAGAAGTTTAATAGTGCATTTCACTCGCCATTTCATGCGCTTTGAGATGCCGCTTAGCCCAATAAGCTATGTGAAATAAGAGCGACGTAAATTGAACAAATGTGATAGAATTTCGCTGAATTCTTAAATTAACCATAATATAAAATTATCTAATCGGGTCTCTGTTTGCCTTACCCTAGAAGTTTAATGGTGCATTTTACTCGCCATTTCATGCGATTTGAGATGCTGCTTAGCCCAATACGCTATCTGAAATAGGAGCGACGTAAATTGAACAAATGTGATAGAATTTCGCTGAATTCTTATATTAACCCAAATATAAAATGATCTAATCGGGTCTCTGATTGCCCTATCATAGAAGTTTAGTAGTGCATTTTACTCGCCATTCCACGCGCTTTAAGATGCCGCGTAGCCCAATACGCTATCTGAAATATCAGCGACGCAAATTGAACAAATGTGATAGAATTTCAGTGAATTCTTAAATTAATCCTAATATAAAATTATCTAATCGGGTCTCTGTTTGCCCTACCCTAGAAGTTTAATAGTGCATTTCACTCGACATTTCATGCGCTTTGAGATGCCGCTTAGCCCAATACGCTATCTGAAATAGGAGTAACGTAAATTGAACAAATGTGATAGTATTTCGCTGAATTCTTATATTAACCAAAATATAAAATGATCTAATCGGGTCTCTGATTGCCCTATCATAGAAGTTTATATAGTGCATTTTACTCGCCATTCCACGCGCTTTAAGATGCCGCCTAGCCCAGTACGCTATCTGAAATAGGAACAACGTAAATTGAACAAATGTGATAGAATTCGCTGAATTCATTTATTAACCATAATGTAAAATGATCTAATCGGGTCTCTGTCCGCACTACCCTAGAAGTTTAATAGTGCATTTCACTCGTCATTTCATGCGCTTTCAGATGCCGCTTAGCCCAATACGCTATCTGAAATAGGAGCGACGTAAATTGAACAAATGTGATAGAATTTCGCTGAATTCTTAAATTAACTATAATATAAAATTATCTAATCGGGTCTCTGTTTGGCCTACCTTAGAAGATTAATAGTGCATTTTACTCGTCATTTCATGCGCTTTGAGGTGCCGCTTAGCCCAATACGCTATCTGAAATAGGAGCGATATAAATTGAACAAATGTGATAGAATTTCGCTCAATTCTTTTATTAACCATAATGTAAAATGATCTAATCGGGTCTCTGTTCGCCCTAGCCTAGAAGTTTAATAGTGCATTTTACTCGCCATTTCATGCGCTTTGAGATGCCGCCTAGCCCAGTACGCTTTCTGAAATAGGAGCGACGTAAATTGAACAAATGTGATAGAATTTCAGTGAATTCATTTACTAACCATAATGTAAAATGATCTAATCGGGTCTCTGTTTGCCCTACCCTAGAAGTTTGATAGTGCATTTTACTCGCCATTTCTTGCGCTTTGAGATGCCGCTTAGCCCAATACGCTATCTGAAATATCAGCGACGTAAATTAAACAAATGTGATAGAATTTCGCTGAATCCTTATATTAACCAAAATATAAAATGATCAAATCGGCTCTCTGATTGCCGTATCATAGAAGTTTAGTAGTGCATTTTACTCGCCGTTCCACGCGCTTTATGATGCCGCCTAGTCCAGTACGCTATCTGAAATAGGAGCGACGTAAGTTGAACAAATATGATAGAATTTCGCTGAATTCTTAAATTAACCATTATGTAAAATGTTCTAATCGGGTCTCTGTTCGCCCTAGCCTAGAAGTTTAATAGTGCATTTTATTCGCGATTTCTTGCGCTTTGTGATGCCGCTTAGGCCAATACGCTATCTGAAATAGGAGCGACGTAAATTGAACAAATGTGATAGAATTTCCTTGAAGTCTTATATTAAACAAAATATAAAATGATCTAATCGGGTCTCTGATTACCCTACCCTAGAAGTTTAATAGTGCATTTCACTCGTCATTTCATGCGCTTTCAGATGCCGCTTAGCCCAATACGCTATCTGAAATAGGAGCGACGTAAATTGAACAAATGTGATAGAATTTCGCTGAATTCTTAAATTAACCCTAATATAAAATGATCTAATCGGGTCTCTGTTTGCCCTACCCTAGAAGTTTAATAGTGCATTTTACTCGCCATTTCATGCGCATTCAGATGCCGCTTAGCCCAATACGCTATCTGAAATATGAGCGACGTAAATTGAACAAATGTGATAGAATTTCGCTGAATTCTTTTATTAACCATAATGTAAAATGATCTAATCGGGTCTCTGTTCGCCCTAGCCTAGAAGTTTAATAGTGCATTTTACTCGCCATTTCATGCGCTTTGAGATGCCGCCTAGCCCAGTACGCTTTCAGAAATAGGAGCGACGTAAATTGAACAAATGTGATAGAATTTCAGTGAATTCATTTACTAACCATAATGTAAAATGATCTAATCGGGTCTCTGTTTGCCCTACCCTAGAAGTTTAATAGTGCATTTTACTCGCCATTTCATGCGCATTCAGATGCCGCTTAGCCCAATACGCTATCTGAAATATCAGCGACGTAAATTAAACAAATGTGATAGAATTTCGCTGAATCCTTATATTAACCAAAATATAAAATGATCAAATCGGCTCTCTGATTGCCGTATCATAGAAGTTTAGTAGTGCATTTTACTCGCCGTTCCACGCGCTTTATGATGCCGCCTAGTCCAGTACGCTATCTGAAATAGGAGCGACGTAAGTTGAACAAATATGATAGAATTTCGCTGAATTCTTAAATTAACCATTATGTAAAATGTTCTAATCGGGTCTCTGTTCGCCCTAGCCTAGAAGTTTAATAGTGCATTTTATTCGCGATTTCTTGCGCTTTGTGATGCCGCTTAGGGCCAATACGCTATCTGAAATAGGAGCGACGTAAATTGAACAAATGTGATAGAATTTCCTTGAAGTCTTATATTAAACAAAATATAAAATGATCTAATCGGGTCTCTGATTGCCCTACCCTAGAAGTTTAATAGTGCATTTCACTCGTCATTTCATGCGCTTTCAGATGCCGCTTAGCCCAATACGCTATCTGAAATAGGAGCGACGTAAATTGAACAAATGTGATAGAATTTCGCTGAATTCTTAAATTAACCCTAATATAAAATGATCTAATCGGGTCTCTGTTTGCCCTACCCTAGAAGTTTAATAGTGCATTTTACTCGCCATTTCATGCGCATTCAGATGCCGCTTAGCCCAATACGCTATCTGAAATATGAGCGACGTAAATTGAACAAATGTGATAGAATTTCGCTGAATTCTTTTATTAACCATAATGTAAAATGATCTAATCGGGTCTCTGTTCGCCCTAGCCTAGAAGTTTAATAGTGCATTTTACTCGCCATTTCATGCGCTTTGAGATGCCGCCTAGCCCAGTACGCTTTCTGAAATAGGAGCGACGTAAATTGAACAAATGTGATAGAATTTCAGTGAATTCATTTACTAACCATAATGTAAAATGATCTAATCGGGTCTCTGTTTGCACTACCCTAGAAGTTTAATAGTGCATTTTACTCGCCATTTCTTGCGCTTTGAGATGCCGCTTAGCCCAATACGCTATCTGAAATATCAGCGACCGTAAATTAAACAAATGTGATAGAATTTCGCTGAATCCTTATATTAACCAAAATATAAAATGATCTAATCGGCTCTCTGATTGCCGTATCATAGAAGTTTAGTAGTGCATTTTACTCGCCGTTCCACGCGCTTTATGATGCCGCCTAGTCCAGTACGCTATCTGAAATAGGAGCGACGTAAGTTGAACAAATATGATAGAATTTCGCTGAATTCTTAAATTAACCATTATGTAAAATGTTCTAATCGGGTCTCTGTTCGCCCTAGCCTAGAAGTTTAATAGTGCATTTTATTCGCGATTTCTTGCGCTTTGTGATGCCGCTTAGGCCAATACGCTATCTGAAATAGGAGCGACGTAAATTGAACAAATGTGATAGAATTTCCTTGAAGTCTTATATTAAACAAAATATAAAATGATCTAATCGGGTCTCTGATTGCCCTACCCTAGAAGTTTAATAGTGCATTTCACTCGTCATTTCATGCGCTTTCAGATGCCGCTTAGCCCAATACGCTATCTGAAATAGGAGCGATGTAAATTGAACAAATGTGATAGAATTTCGCTGAATTCTTAAATTAACCCTAATATAAAATGATCTAATCGGGTCTCTGTTGCCCTACCCTAGAAGTTTAATAGTGCATTTTACTCGCCATTTCATGCGCATTCAGATGCCGCTTAGCCCAATACGCTATCTGAAATAGGAGCGACGTAAATTGAACAAATGTGATAGAATTTCGATGAATTCTTAAATTAACCATAATATAGAGTTTTCTTATCGGGTCTCTGTTTGCCCTACCCTAGAAGTTTAATAGTGCATTTTACTCGCCATTTCGTGCGCTTTCAGATGCCGCTTAGCCCAATACGCTATCTGAAATATGAGCGACGTAAATTGAACAAATGTGATAGAATTTCGCTGAATTCTTATATTATTCTTAATGTAAAATGGTCTAATCGGGTCTTTGTTCGCCCTACCCTAGAAGTTTAATAGTGCATTTCACTCGTCATTTCTTGCGCTTTGAGATGCCGCTTAGCCCAATAAGCTATCTGAAATAAGAGCGACGTAAATTGAACAAATGTGATAGAATTTCGCTGAATTCTTAAATTAACCATAATATAAAATTATCTAATCGGGTCTCTGTTTGCCTTACCCTAGAAGTTTAATAGTGCATTTTACTCGCCATTTCATGCGATTTGAGATGCTGCTTAGCCCAATACGCTTTCTGAAATAGGAGCGACGTAAATTGAACAAATGTGACAGAATTTCGCTGAATTCTTATATTAACCCAAATATAAAATGATCTAATCGGGTCTCTGATTGCCCTATCATAGAAGTTTAGTAGTGCATTTTACTCTCCATTCCACGCGCTTTAAGATGCCGCGTAGCCCAATATGCTATCTGAAATATCAGCGACGCAAATTGAACAAATGTGATAGAATTTCGCTGAATTCTTAAATTAATCCTAATATAAAATTATCTAATCGGGTCTCTGTTTGCCCTACCCTAGAAGTTTAATAGTGCATTTCACTCGACATTTCATGCGCTTTGAGATGCCGCTTAGCCCAATACGCTATCTGAAATAGGAGTAACGTAAATTGAACAAATGTGATAGTATTTCGCTGAATTCTTATATTAACCAAAATATAAAATGATCTAATCGGGTCTCTGATTGACCTATCATAGGAGTTTATATAGTGCATTTTACTCGCCATTCCGCGCGCTTTAAGATGCCGCCTAGCCCAGTACGCTATCTGAAATAGGAACAACGTAAATTGAACAAATGTGATAGAATTTCGCTGAATTCATTTATTAACCATAATGTAAAATGATCTAATCGGGTCTCTGTCCGCCCTACCCTAGAAGTTTAATAGTGCATTTCACTCGTCATTTCATGCGCTTTCAGATGCCGCTTAGCCCAATACGCTATCTGAAATAGGAGCGACGTAAATTGAACAAATGTGATAGAATTTCGCTGAATTCTTAAATTAACCCTAATATAAAATGATCTAATCGGGTCTCTGTTTGCCCTACCCTAGAAGTTTAATAGTGCATTTTACTCGCCATTTCATGCGCATTCAGATGCCGCTTAGCCCAATACGCTATCTGAAATATGAGCGACGTAAATTGAATAAATGTGATAGAATTTCGCTGAATTCTTTTATTAACCATAATGTAAAATGATCTAATCGGGTCTCTGTTCGCCCTAGCCTAGAAGTTTAATAGTGCATTTTACTCGCCATTTCATGCGCTTTGAGATGCCGCCTAGCCCAGTACGCTTTCTGAAATAGGAGCGACGTAAATTGAACAAATGTGATAGAATTTCAGTGAATTCATTTACTAACAATAATGTAAAATGATCTAATCGGGTCTCTGTTTGCCCTACCCTAGAAGTTTAATAGTGCATTTTACTCGCCATTTCTTGCGCTATGAGATGCCGCTTAGCCCAATACGCTATCTGAAATATCAGCGACGTAAATTAAACAAATGTGATAGAATTTCGCTGAATCCTTATATTAACCAAAATATAAAATGATCAAATCGGCTCTCTGATTGCCGTATCATAGAAGTTTAGTAGTGCATTTTACTCGCCGTTCCACGCGCTTTATGATGCCGCCTAGTCCAGTACGCTATCTGAAATAGGAGCGACGTAAGTTGAACAAATATGATAGAATTTCGCTGAATTCTTAAATTAACCATTATGTAAAATGTTCTAATCGGGTCTCTGTTCGCCCTAGCCTAGAAGTTTAATAGTGCATTTTATTCGCGATTTCTTGCGCTTTGTGATGCCGCTTAGACCAATACGCTATCTGAAATAGGAGCGACGTAAATTGAACAAATGTGATAGAATTTCCTTGAAGTCTTATATTAAACAAAATATAAAATGATCTAATCGGGTCTCTGATTGCCCTACCCTAGAAGTTTAATAGTGCATTTCACTCGTCATTTCATGCGCTTTCAGATGCCGCTTAGCCCAATACGCTATCTCAAATAGGAGCGACGTAAATTGAACAAATGTGATAGAATTTCGCTGAATTCTTAAATTAACCCTAATATAAAATGATCTAATCGGGTCTCTGTTTGCCCTACCCTAGAAGTTTAATAGTGCATTTTACTCGCCATTTCATGCGCATTCAGATGCCGCTTAGCCCAATACGCTATCTGAAATATGAGCGACGTAAATTGAACAAATGTGATAGAATTTCGCTGAATTCTTTATTAACCATAATGTAAAATGATCTAATCGGGTCTCTGTTCGCCCTAGCCTAGAAGTTTAATAGTGCATTTTACTCGCCATTTCATGCGCTTTGAGATGCCGCCTAGCCCAGTACGCTTTCTGAAATAGGAGCGACGTAAATTGAACAAATGTGATAGAATTTCAGTGAATTCATTTACTAACCATAATGTAAAATGATCTAATCGGGTCTCTGTTTGCCCTACCCTAGAAGTTTAATAGTGCATTTTACTCGCCATTTCTTGCGCTTTGAGATGCCGCTTAGCCCAATACGCTATCTGAAATATCAGCGACGTAAATTAAACAAATGTGATAGAATTTCGCTGAATCCTTATATTAACCAAAATATAAAATGATCAAATCGGCTCTCTGATTGCCGTATCATAGAAGTTTAGTAGTGCATTTTACTCGCCGTTCCACGCGCTTTATGATGCCGCCTAGTCCAGTACGCTATCTGAAATAGGAGCGACGTAAGTTGAACAAATATGATAGAATTTCGCTGAATTCTTAAATTAACCATTATGTAAAATGTTCTAATCGGGTCTCTGTTCGCCCTAGCCTAGAAGTTTAATAGTGCATTTTATTCGCGATTTCTTGCGCTTTGTGATGCCGCTTAGGCCAATACGCTATCTGAAATAGGAGCGACGTAAATTGAACAAATGTGATAGAATTTCCTTGAAGTCTTATATTAAACAAAATATAAAATGATCTAATCGGGTCTCTGATTGCCCTACCCTAGAAGTTTAATAGTGCATTTCACTCGTCATTTCATGCGCTTTCAGATGCCGCTTAGCCCAATACGCTATCTGAAATAGGAGCGACGTAAATTGAACAAATGTGATAGAATTTCGCTGAATTCTTAAATTAACCATAATATAGAGTTTTCTTATCGGGTCTCTGTTTGCCCTACCCTAGAAGTTTAATAGTGCATTTTACTCGCCATTTCTTGCGCTTTGAGATGCCGCTTAGCCCAATACGCTATCTGAAATATCAGCGACGTAAATTGAACAGATGTGATACAATTTTGCTGAATCCTTATATTAACCAAAATATAAAATGATCTAATCGGCTCTCTGATTGCCGTATCATAGAAGTTTAGTAGTGCATTTTACTCGCCGTTCCACGCGCTTTAAGATGCCGCATAGCCCAGTACGCTATCTGAAATAGGAGCGACGGAAGTTGAACAAATGTGATAGAACTTCGCTGAATTCTTAAATTAACCCTAATATAAAATGATCTAATCGGGTCTCTGTTTGCCCTACCCTAGAAGTTTAATAGTGCATTTTACTCGCCATTTCGTGCGCTTTCAGATGCCGCTTAGCCCAATACGCTATCTGAAATATGAGCGACGTAAATTGAACAAATGTGATAGAATTTCGCTGAATTCTTATATTAATCTTAATGTAAAATGGTCTAATCGGATCTTTGTTCGCCCTACCCTAGAAGTTTAATAGTGCATTTCACTCGCCATTTCATGCGCTTTGAGATGCCGCTTAGCCCAATAAGCTATCTGAAATAAGAGCGACGTAAATTGAACAAATGGGATAGAATTTCGCTGAATTCTTAAATTAACCATAATATAAAATTATCTAATCGGGTCTCTGTTTGCCTTACCCTAGAAGTTTAATAGTGCATTTTACTCGCCATTTCATGCGATTTGAGATGCTGCTTAGCCCAATACGCTTTCTGAAATAGGAGCGACGTAAATTGAACAAATGTGATAGAATTTCGCTGAATTCTTATATTAACCCAAATATAAAATGATCTAATCGGGTCTCTGATTGCCCTATCATAGAAGTTTAGTAGTGCATTTTACTCGCCCATTCCACGCGCTTTAAGATGCCGCGTAGCCCAATACGCTATCTGAAATATCAGCGACGCAAATTGAACAAATGTGATAGAATTTCGCTGAATTCTTAAATTAATCCTAATATAAAATGATCTAATCGGGTCTCTGATTGCCCTATCATAGAAGTTTATATAGTGCATTTTACTCGCCATTCCACGCGCTTTAAGATGCCGCCTAGCCCAGTACGCTATCTGAAATAGGAACAACGTAAATTGAACAAATGTGATAGAATTTCGCTGAATTCATTTATTAACCATAATGTAAAATGATCTAATCGGGTCTCTGTCCGCACTACCCTAGAAGTTTAATAGTGCATTTCACTCGTCATTTCATGCGCTTTCAGATGCCGCTTAGCCCAATACGCTATCTGAAATAGGAGCGACGTAAATTGAACAAATGTGATAGAATTTCGCTGAATTCTTAAATTAACTATAATATAAAATTATCTAATCGGGTCTCTGTTTGCCCTACCTTAGAAGATTAATAGTGCATTTTACTCGTCATTTCATGCGCTTTGAGGTGCCGCTTAGCCCAATACGCTATCTGAAATAGGAGCGATATAAATTGAACAAATGTGATAGAATTTCGCTGAATTCTTTTATTAACCATAATGTAAAATGATCTAATCGGGTCTCTGTTCGCCCTAGCCTAGAAGTTTAATAGTGCATTTTACTCGCCATTTCATGCGCTTTGAGATGCCGCCTAGCCCAGTACGCTTTCTGAAATAGGAGCGACGTAAATTGAACAAATGTGATAGAATTTCAGTGAATTCATTTACTAACCATAATGTAAAATGATCTAATCGGGTCTCTGTTTGCACTACCCTAGAAGTTTAATAGTGCATTTTACTCGCCATTTCTTGCGCTTTGAGATGCCGCTTAGCCCAATACGCTATCTGAAATATCAGCGACGTAAATTAAACAAATGTGATAGAATTTCGCTGAATCCTTATATTAACCAAAATATAAAATGATCAAATCGGCTCTCTGATTGCCGTATCATAGAAGTTTAGTAGTGCATTTTACTCGCCGTTCCACGCGCTTTATGATGCCGCCTAGTCCAGTACGCTATCTGAAATAGGAGCGACGTAAGTTGAACAAATATGATAGAATTTTGCTGAATTCTTAAATTAACCATTATGTAAAATGTTCTAATCGGGTCTCTGTTCGCCCTAGCCTAGAAGTTTAATAGTGCATTTTATTCGCGATTTCTTGCGCTTTGTGATGCCGCTTAGGCCAATACGCTATCTGAAATAGGAGCGACGTAAATTGAACAAATGTGATAGAATTTCCTTGAAGTCTTATATTAAACAAAATATAAAATGATCTAATCGGGTCTCTGATTGCCCTACCCTAGAAGTTTAATAGTGCATTTCACTCGTCATTTCATGCGCTTTCAGATGCCGCTTAGCCCAATACGCTATCTGAAATAGGAGCGATGTAAATTGAACAAATGTGATAGAATTTCGCTGAATTCTTAAATTAACCCTAATATAAAATGATCTAATCGGGTCTCTGTTTGCCCTACCCTAGAAGTTTAATAGTGCATTTTACTCGCCATTTCATGCGCATTCAGATGCCGCTTAGCCCTATACGCTATCTGAAATAGGAGCGACGTAAATTGAACAAATGTGATAGAATTTCGATGAATTCTTAAATTAACCATAATATAGAGTTTTCTTATCGGGTCTCTGTTTCCCCTACCCTAGAAGTTTAATAGTGCATTTTACTCGCCATTTCTTGCGCTTTGAGATGCCGCTTAGCCCAATACGCTATCTGAAATATCAGCGACGTAAATTGAACAAATGTGATACAATTTTGCTGAATCCTTATATTAACCAAAATATAAAATGATCTAATCGGCTCTCTGATTGCCGTATCATAGAAGTTTAGCAGTGCATTTTACTCGCCGTTCCACGCGCTTTAAGATGCCGCATAGCCCAGTACGCTATCTGAAATAGGAGCGACGGAAGTTGAACAAATGTGATAGAACTTCGCTGAATTCTTAAATTAACCCTAATATAAAATGATCTAATCGGGTCTCTGTTTGCGCTACCCTAGAAGTTTAATAGTGCATTTTACTCGCCATTTCGTGCGCTTTCAGATGCCGCTTAGCCCAATACGCTATCTGAAATATGAGCGACGTAAATTGAACAAATGTGATAGAATTTCGCTGAATTCTTATATTATTCTTAATGTAAAATGGTCTAATCGGGTCTTTGTTCGCCCTACCCTAGAAGTTTAATAGTGCATTTCACTCGTCATTTCATGCGCTTTGAGATGCCGCTTAGCCCAATAAGCTATCTGAAATAAGAGCGACGTAAATTGAACAAATGTGATAGAATTTCGCTGAATTCTTAAATTAACCATAATATAAAATTATCTAATCGGGTCTCTGTTTGCCTTACCCTAGAAGTTTAATAGTGCATTTTACTCGCCATTTCATGCGATTTGAGATGCTGCTTAGCCCAATACGCTTTCTGAAATAGGAGCGACGTAAATTGAACAAATGTGATAGAATTTCGCTGAATTCTTATATTAACCCAAATATAAAATGATCTAATCGGGTCTCTGATTGCCCTATCATAGAAGTTTAGTAGTGCATTTTACTCGCCATTCCACGCGCTTTAAGATGCCGCGTAGCCCAATACGCTATCTGAAATATCAGCGACGCAAATTGAACAAATGTGATAGAATTTCGCTGAATTCTTAAATTAATCCTAATATAAAATTATCTAATCGGGTCTCTGTTTGCCCTACCCTAGAAGTTTAATAGTGCATTTCACTCGACATTTCATGCGCTTTGAAATGCCGCTTAGCCCAATACGCTATCTGAAATAGGAGTAACGTAAATTGAACAAATGTGATAGTATTTCGCTGAATTCTTATATTAACCAAAATATAAAATGATCTAATCGGGTCTCTGATTGACCTATCATAGGAGTTTATATAGTGCATTTTACTCGCCATTCCACGCGCTTTAAGATGCCGCCTAGCCCAGTACGCTATCTGAAATAGGAACAACGTAAATTGAACAAATGTGATAGAATTTCGCTGAATTCATTTATTAACCATAATGTAAAATGATCTAATCGGGTCTCTGTCCGCCCTACCCTAGAAGTTTAATAGTGCATTTCACTCGTCATTTCATGCGCTTTCAGATGCCGCTTAGCCCAATACGCTATCTGAAATAGGAGCGACGTAAATTGAACAAATGTGATAGAATTTCGCTGAATTCTTAAATTAACTATAATATAAAATTATCTAATCGGGTCTCTGTTTGGCCTAGCTTAGAAGATTAATAGTGCATTTTACTCGTCATTTCATGCGCTTTGAGGTGCCGCTTAGCCCAATACGCTATCTGAAATAGGAGCGATATAAATTGAACAAATGTGATAGAATTTCGCTGAATTCTTTTATTAACCATAATGTAAAATGATCTAATCGGGTCTCTGTTCGCCCTAGCCTAGAAGTTTAATAGTGCATTTTACTCGCCATTTCATGCGCTTTGAGATGCCGCCTAGCCCAGTACGCTTTCTGAAATAGGAGCGACGTAAATTGAACAAATGTGATAGAATTTCAGTGAATTCATTTACTAACCATAATGTAAAATGATCTAATCGGGTCTCTGTTTGCCCTACCCTTGAAGTTTAATAGTGCATTTTACTCGCCATTTCTTGCGCTTTGAGATGCCGCTTAGCCCAATACGCTATCTGAAATATCAGCGACGTAAATTAAACAAATGTGATAGAATTTCGCTGAATCCTTATATTAACCAAAATATAAAATGATCAAATCGGCTCTCTGATTGCCGTATCATAGAAGTTTAGTAGTGCATTTTACTCGCCGTTCCACGCGCTTTATGATGCCGCCTAGTCCAGTACGCTATCTGAAATAGGAGCGACGTAAGTTGAACAAATATGATAGAATTTCGCTGAATTCTTAAATTAACCATTATGTAAAATGTTCTAATCGGGTCTCTGTTCGCCCCAGCCTAGAAGTTTAATAGTGCATTTCACTCGTCATTTCATGCGCATTGAGATGCCGCTTAGCCCAATTCGCTATCTGAGATAGGAGCGACGTAAATTGAACAAATGTGATAGAATTTCGCTGAATTCTTAAATTAACCCTAATATAAAATTATCTAATCGGGTCTCTGTTTGCCCTACCCTAGAAGTTTAATAGTGCATTTCACTCGTCATTTCATGCGCTTTGAGATGCCGCTTAGCGGAAGGCGCTATCTGAAATAGGAGCGATGTAAATTGAACAAATGTGATAGAATTTCGCTGAATTCTTTTATTAACCATAATGTAAAATGATCTAATCGGGTCTCTGTTCGCCCTAGCCTAGAAGTTTAATAGTGCATTTTAGTCGCCATTTCATGCGCTTAGTGATGCCGCTTAGCCCAATACGCTAACTGAAATAGGAGCGACGTAAATTGAAGAAATGTGATAGAATTTCCTTGAAATCTTATATTAAACAAAATATAAAATGATCTAATCGGGTCTCCGATTGCCCTATCATAGAAGTTTAGTAGTGCATTTTACTCGCCCTTCCACGCGCTTTAAGATGCCGTCTAGCCCAGTACGCTATCTGAAATATCAGCGACGTAAATTGAACAAATGTGATAGAATTTCGCTGAATCCTTATATTAACCATAATATAAAATGATCTAATCGGGTCTCTGCTTGCCCTACCCTAGAAGTTTAATAGTGCATTTTACTCGTCATTTCGTGCCCTTTGAGATGCCGCTTTGCCCAATACGCTATCTGAAATAGGAGCGACGTAAATTGAACAAATGTGGTAGAATTTCGCTGAATTCTTAAATTAACCATAATGTAAAATGTTCTAATCGGGTCTCTGTTCGCCCCAGCCTAGAAGTTTAATAGTGCATTTTATTCGCGATTTCTTGCGCTTTGTGATGCCGCTTAGGCCAATACGCTATCTGAAATAGGAGCGACGTAAATTGAACAAATGTGATAGAATTTCCTTGAAGTCTTATATTAAACAAAATATAAAATGATCTAATCGGGTCTCTGATTGCCCTACCTTAGTAGTTTAATAGTGGATTTTACTCGCCATTTCTTGCGCTTTCAGATGCCGCTTAGCCCAATACGCTATCTGAAATAGGAGCGACGTAAATTGAACAAATGTGATAGAACTTCGCTGAATTCTTAAATTAACCCTAATATAAAATGATCTAATCGGGTCTCTGTTTGCCCTACCCTAGAAGTTTAATAGTGCATTTTACTCGCCATTTCGTGCGCTTTCAGATGCCGCTTAGCCCAATACGCTATCTGAGATAGGAGCGACGTAAATTGAACAAATGTGATAGAATTTCGCTGAATTCTTATATTAACCTTAATGTAAAATGATCTAATCGGGTCCTTGTTCGCCCTACCCTAGAAGTTTAATAGTGCATTTCACTCGTCATTTCATGCGCATTGAGATGCCGCTTAGCCCAATTCGCTATCTGAAATAGGAGCGACGTAAATTGAACAAATGTGATAGAATTTCCCTGAATTCTTATATTAACCAAAATATAAAATGATCTAATCGACTCTCTGATTGCCCTATCATAGAAGATTAACAGTGCATTTTACTCGCCGTTCCACGCGCTTTAAGATGCCGCCTAGCCCAGTACGCTATCTGAAATAGGAGCGACGTAAGTTGAACAAATGTGATAGAATTTCGCTGAATTCATAAATTAACCCTAATATAAAATTATCTAATCGGGTCTCTGTTTGCCCTACCCTAGAAGTTTAATAGTGCATTTCACTCGTCATTTCATGCGCTTTGAGATGCCGCTTAGCGGAAGGCGCTATCTGAAATAGGAGCGATGTAAATTGAACAAATGTGATAGAATTTCGCTGAATTCTTTTATTAACCATAATGTAAAATGATCTAATCGGGTCTCTGTTCGCCCTAGCCTAGAAGTTTAATAGTGCATTTTAGTCGCCATTTCATGCGCTTAGTGATGCCGCTTAGCCCAATACGCTAACTGAAATAGGAGCGACGTAAATTGAAGAAATGTGATAGAATTTCCTTGAAATCTTATATTAAACAAAATATAAAATGATCTAATCGTGTCTCCGATTGCCCTATCATAGAAGTTTAGTAGTGCATTTTACTCGCCCTTCCACGCGCTTTAAGATGCCGTCTAGCCCAGTACACTATCTGAAATATCAGCGACGTAAATTGAACAAATGTGATAGAATTTCGCTGAATCCTTATATTAACCATAATATAAAATGATCTAATCGGGTCTCTGCTTGCCCTACCCTAGAAGTTTAATAGTGCATTTTACTCGTCATTTCGTGCGCTTTGAGATGCCGCTTTGCCCAATACGCTATCTGAAATAGGAGCGACGTAAATTGAACAAATGTGATAGAATTTCGCTGAATTCTTAAATTAACCATAATGTAAAATGTTCTAATCGGGTCTCTGTTCGCCATAGCCTAGAAGTTTAATAGTGCATTTTATTCGCCATTTCATGCGCTTTGTGATGCCGCTTAGCCCAATACGCTATCTGAAATAGGAGCGACGTAAATTGAACAAATGTGATAGAATTTCCTTGACATCTTATATTAAACAAAATATAAAATGATCTAATCGGGTCTCTGATTGCCCTATCATAGAAGTTTAGTACTGCATTTTACTCGCCATTTCATGCGCATTGAGATGCCTCTTAGCCCAATACGCTATCTGAAATAGGAGCGACGTAAATTGAACAAATGTGATAGAATTTCGATGAATTCTTAAATTAACCATAATATAAAATGATCTTATCGGGTCTCTGTTTGCCCTACCCTAGAAGCTTAATAGTGCATTTTACTCGCCATTTCTTGCGCTTTGCGATGCCGCTTAGCCCAATACGCTATCTGAATTATCAGCGACGTAAATTGAACAAATGTGATAGAATTTCGCTGAATGCTTATATTAATCTTAATGTAAAATGATCTAATCGGGTCTTTGTTCGCCCTACCCTAGAAGTTTAATAGTGCATTTCACTCGTCATTTCATGCGCATTGAGATGCCGCTTAGCCCAATACGCTATCTGAAATAGGAGCGACGTAAATTGAACAAATGTGATAGAATTTCGCTGAATTCTTATATTAACCAAAATATAAAATGATCTAATCGTGTCTCTGATTGCCCTATCATAGAAGATTAACAGTGCATTTTACTCGCCATTCCTCGCGTTTTAAGATGCCGCCTAGCCCAGTACGCTAGCTGAAATAGGAACGACGTAAATTGAACAAATGTGATAGAATTTCGCTGAATTCTTTAATTAACCCTAATATAAAATGATCTAATCGGGTCTCTGTTTGCCCTACCCTAGAAGTTTAATAGTGCATTTCACTCGTCATTTCATGCGCTTTGACATGCCGCTTAGCCCAATACGCTATCTGAAATAGGAGCGACGTAAATTGAACAAATGTGATAGAATTTCAGTGAATTCATTTATTAACCATAATATAAAATGATCTAATCGGGTCTCTGTTTGCCCTACCCTAGAAGTTTAATAGTGCATTTTACTCGCCATTTCTTGCGCTTTGAGATGCCGCTTAGCCCAATACGCTACCTGAAATATCAGCGACGTAAATTGAACAAATGTGATAGAATTTCGCTGAATTCTTTTATTAACCATAATGTAAAATGATCTAATCGGTCTCTGTTCGCCCTAGCCTAGAAGTTTAATAGTGCATTTTAGTCGCCATTTCATGCGCTTAGAGATGCCGCTTAGCCCAATACGCTAACTGAAATAGGAGCGACGTAAATTGAACAAATGTGATAGAATTTCCTTGAAATCTTATATTAAACAAAATATAAAATGATTTAATCGGGTCTCCGATTGCCCTATCATACAAGTTTAGTAGTGCATTTTACTCGCCCTCCCACGCGCTTTAAGATGCCGTCTAGCCCAGTACGCTATCTGAAATATCAGCGACGTAAATTGATACAAATGTGATAGAATTTCGCTGAATCCTTATATTAACCATAATATAAAATGATCTAATCGGGTCTCCGCTTGCCCTACCCTAGAAGTTTAATAGTGCATTTTACTCGTCATTTCGTGCGCTTTCAGATGCCGCTTTGCCCAATACGCTATCTGAAATAGGAGCGACGTAAATTGAACAAATGTGATAGAATTTCGCTGAATTCTTAAATTAACCATAATGTAAAATGTTCTAATCGGGTCTCTGTTCGCCATAGCCTAGAAGTTTAATAGTGCATTTTATTCGCCATTTCATGCGCTTTGTGATGCCGCTTAGCCCAATACGCTATCTGAAATAGGAGCGACGTAAATTGAACAAATGTGTTAGAATTTCCTTGAAATCTTATATTAAACAAAATATAAAATGATCTAATCGGGTCTCTGATTGCCCTATCATAGAAGTTTAGTAGTGCATTTTACTCGCCATTCCACGCGCTTTAAGATGCCGCGTAGCCCAATACGCTATCTGAAATAGGAGCGACGTAAGTTGAACAAATGTGATAGAATTTCGCTGAATTCTTTTATTAACCATAATGTAAAATGATCTAATCGGGTCACTGTTTGCCCTACCCTAGAAGTTAAATAGTGCATTTTACACGCCATTTCGTGCGCTTTCAGATGCCGCTTAGCCCAATACGCTATCTGAAATATCAGCGATGTAAATTGAACAAATGTGATAGAATTTCGCTGAATTCTTAAATTAACCCTAATATAAAATTATCTAATCGGGTCTCTGTTTGCCCTACCCTAGAAGTTTAATAGTGCATTTCACTCGTCATTTCATGCGCTTTCAGATGCCGCTTAGCCCAATACGCTATCTGAAATAGGAGCGACGTAAATTGAACAAATGTGATAGAATTTCGCTGAATTCTTAAATTAACTATAATATAAAATTATCTAATCGGGTCTCTGTTTGCCCTACCTTAGAAGATTAATAGTGCATTTTACTCGTCATTTCATGCGCTTTGAGGTGCCGCTTAGCCCAATACGCTATCTGAAATAGGAGCGATATAAATTGAACAAATGTGATAGAATTTCGCTGAATTCTTTTATTAACCATAATGTAAAATGATCTAATCGGGTCTCTGTTCGCCCTAGCCTAGAAGTTTAATAGTGCATTTTACTCGCCATTTCATGCGCTTTGAGATGCCGCCTAGCCCAGTACGCTTTCTGAAATAGGAGCGACGTAAATTGAACAAATGTGATAGAATTTCAGTGAATTCATTTACTAACCATAATGTAAAATGATCTAATCGGGTCTCTGTTTGCCCTACCCTAGAAGTTTAATAGTGCATTTTACTCGCCATTTCTTGCGCTTTGAGATGCCGCTTAGCCCAATACGCTATCTGAAATATCAGCGACGTAAATTAAACAAATGTGATAGAATTTCGCTGAATCCTTATATTAACCAAAATATAAAATGATCAAATCGGCTCTCTGATTGCCGTATCATAGAAGTTTAGTAGTGCATTTCACTCGCCGTTCCACGCGCTTCATGATGCCGCCTAGTCCAGTACGCTATCTGAAATAGGAGCGACGTAAGTTGAACAAATATGATAGAATTTCGCTGAATTCTTAAATTAACTATAATATAAAATTATCTAATCGGGTCTCTGTTTGCCCTACCTTAGAAGATTAATAGTGCATTTTACTCGTCATTTCATGCGCTTTGAGGTGCCGCTTAGCCCAATACGCTATCTGAAATAGGAGCGATATAAATTGAACAAATGTGATAGAGTTTCGCTGAATTCTTTTATTAACCATAATGTAAAATGATCTAATCGGGTCTCTGTTCGCCCTAGCCTAGAAGTTTAATAGTGCATTTTACTCGCCATTTCATGCGCTTTGAGATGCCGCCTAGCCCAGTACGCTTTCTGAAATAGGAGCGACGTAAATTGAACAAATGTGATAGAATTTCAGTGAATTCATTTACTAACCATAATGTAAAATGATCTAATCGGGTCTCTGTTTGCCCTACCCTAGAAGTTTAATAGTGCATTTTACTCGCCATTTCTTGCGCTTTGAGATGCCGCTTAGCCCGATACGCTATCTGAAATATCAGCGACGTAAATTGAACAAATGTGAAAGAATTTCGCTGAATTCTTATATTAACCAAAATATAAAATGATCTAATCGACTCTCTGATCGCCCTATCATAGAAGTTTAGTAGTGCATTTTACTCGCCCTTCCACGCGCTTTAAGATGCCGCCTAGCCCAGTACGCTATCTGAAATAGGAGCGACGTAAGTTGAACAAATGTGATAGAATTTCGCTGAATTCTTAAATTAACCCTAATATAAAATGATCTAATCGGGTCTCTGTTTGCCCTACCCTAGAAGTTTAATAGTGCATTTTACACGCCATTTCGTGCGCTTTCAGATGCCGCTTAGCCCAATACGGTATCTGAAATATGAGCGACGTAAATTGAACAAATGTGATAGAATTTCGCTGAATTCTTATATTAATCTTAATGTAAAATGATCTAATCGGGTCTTTGTTCGCCCTACCCTAGAAGTTTAATAGTGCATTTCACTCGTCATTTCATGCGCATTGAGATGCCGCTTAGCCCAATTCGCTATCTGAAATAGGAGCAACGTAAATTGAACAAATGTGATAGAATTTCGCTGAATTCTTATATTAACCAAAATATAAAATGATCTAATCGGGTCTCTGATTGCCCTATCATAGAAGTTTAACAGTGCATTTTACTCGCCATTCCTCGCGTTTTAAGATGCCGCCTAGCCCAGTACGCTAGCTGAAATAGGAACGACGTAAATTGAACAAATGTGATAGAATTTCGTTGAATTCTTAAATTAACCTTAATATAAAATGATCTAATCGGGTCTCTGTTTGCCTTACCCTAGAAGTTTAATAGTGCATTTAACTCGTCATTTCATGCGCTTTGAGATGCCTCTTAGCCCAATACGCTATCTGAAATAGGAGCGACGTAAATTGAACAAATGTGATAGAATTACGCTGAATTCTTATATTAACCGTAATATAGAATGATCTAATCGGGTCTCTGTTTGCCTTACCCTAGAAGTTTAGTAGTCCATTGTACTCGCCATTCCATGCGCTTTGAGATGCCGCTTAGCCCAATACGCTATCTGAAATAGGAGCGACGTAAGTTGAACAAATGTGATAGAATTTCGCTGAATTCTTTTATTAACCATAATGTAAAATGATCTAATCGGGTCACTGTTTGCCCTACCCTAGAAGTTTAATAGTGCATTTTGCACGCCATTTCGTGCGCTTTCAGATGCCGCTTACCCCAATACGCTATCTGAAATAGGAGCGACGTAAATTGAACAAATGTGATAGAATTTCGCTGAATTCTTAAATTAACCCTAATATAAAATGATCTAATCGGGTCTCTGTTTGCCCTACCCTAGAAGTTTAATAGTGCATTTTACTCGCCATTTCATGCGCATTCAGATGCCGCTTAGCCCAATACGCTATCTGAAATATGAGCGACGTAAATTGAACAAATGTGATAGAATTTCGCTGAATTCTTTTATTAACCATAATGTAAAATGATCTAATCGGGTCTCTGTTCGCCCTAGCCTAGAAGTTTAATAGTGCATTTTACTCGCCATTTCATGCGCTTTGAGATGCCGCCTAGCCCAGTACGCTTTCTGAAATAGGAGCGACGTAAATTGAACAAATGTGATAGAATTTCAGTGAATTCATTTACTAACAATAATGTAAAATGATCTAATCGGGTCTCTGTTTGCCCTACCCTAGAAGTTTAATAGTGCATTTTACTCGCCATTTCTTGCGCTATGAGATGCCGCTTAGCCCAATACGCTATCTGAAATATCAGCGACGTAAATTAAACAAATGTGATAGAATTTCGCTGAATCCTTATATTAACCAAAATATAAAATGATCAAATCGGCTCTCTGATTGCCGTATCATAGAAGTTTAGTAGTGCATTTTACTCGCCGTTCCACGCGCTTTATGATGCCGCCTAGTCCAGTACGCTATCTGAAATAGGAGCGACGTAAGTTGAACAAATATGATAGAATTTCGCTGAATTCTTAAATTAACCATTATGTAAAATGTTCTAATCGGGTCTCTGTTCGCCCTAGCCTAGAAGTTTAATAGTGCATTTTATTCGCGATTTCTTGCGCTTTGTGATGCCGCTTAGACCAATACGCTATCTGAAATAGGAGCGACGTAAATTGAACAAATGTGATAGAATTTCCTTGAAGTCTTATATTAAACAAAATATAAAATGATCTAATCGGGTCTCTGATTGCCCTACCCTAGAAGTTTAATAGTGCATTTCACTCGTCATTTCATGCGCTTTGAGATGCCGCTTAGCCCAATACGCTATCTGAAATAGGAGCGACGTAAATTGAACAAATGTGATAGAATTTCGCTGAATTCTTAAATTAACCCTAATATAAAATGATCTAATCGGGTCTCTGTTTGCCCTACCCTAGAAGTTTAATAGTGCATTTTACTCGCCATTTCATGCGCATTCAGATGCCGCTTAGCCCAATACGCTATCTGAAATATGAGCGACGTAAATTGAACAAATGTGATAGAATTTCGCTGAATTCTTTATTAACCATAATGTAAAATGATCTAATCGGGTCTCTGTTCGCCCTAGCCTAGAAGTTTAATAGTGCATTTTACTCGCCATTTCATGCGCTTTGAGATGCCGCCTAGCCCAGTACGCTTTCTGAAATAGGAGCGACGTAAATTGAACAAATGTGATAGAATTTCAGTGAATTCATTTACTAACCATAATGTAAAATGATCTAATCGGGTCTCTGTTTGCCCTACCCTAGAAGTTTAATAGTGCATTTTACTCGCCATTTCTTGCGCTTTGAGATGCCGCTTAGCCCAATACGCTATCTGAAATATCAGCGACGTAAATTAAACAAATGTGATAGAATTTCGCTGAATCCTTATATTAACCAAAATATAAAATGATCAAATCGGCTCTCTGATTGCCGTATCATAGAAGTTTAGTAGTGCATTTTACTCGCCGTTCCACGCGCTTTATGATGCCGCCTAGTCCAGTACGCTATCTGAAATAGGAGCGACGTAAGTTGAACAAATATGATAGAATTTCGCTGAATTCTTAAATTAACCATTATGTAAAATGTTCTAATCGGGTCTCTGTTCGCCCTAGCCTAGAAGTTTAATAGTGCATTTTATTCGCGATTTCTTGCGCTTTGTGATGCCGCTTACGCCAATACGCTATCTGAAATAGGAGCGACGTAAATTGAACAAATGTGATAGAATTTCCTTGAAGTCTTATATTAAACAAAATATAAAATGATCTAATCGGGTCTCTGATTGCCCTACCCTAGAAGTTTAATAGTGCATTTCACTCGTCATTTCATGCGCTTTCAGATGCCGCTTAGTCCAATACGCTATCTGAAATAGGAGCGACGTAAATTGAACAAATGTGATAGAATTTCGATGAATTCTTAAATTAACCATAATATAGAGTTTTCTTATCGGGTCTCTGTTTGCCCTACCCTAGAAGTTTAATAGTGCATTTTACTCGCCATTTCTTGCGCTTTGAGATGCCGCTTAGCCCAATACGCTATCTGAAATATCAGCGACGTAAATTGAACAGATGTGATACAATTTTGCTGAATCCTTATATTAACCAAAATATAAAATGATCTAATCGGCTCTCTGATTGCCGTATCATAGAAGTTTAGTAGTGCATTTTACTCGCCGTTCCACGCGCTTTAAGATGCCGCATAGCCCAGTACGCTATCTGAAATAGGAGCGACGGAAGTTGAACAAATGTGATAGAACTTCGCTGAATTCTTAAATTAACCCTAATATAAAATGATCTAATCGGGTCTCTGTTTGCCCTACCCTAGAAGTTTAATAGTGCATTTTACTCGCCATTTCGTGCGCTTTCAGATGCCGCTTAGCCCAATACGCTATCTGAAATATGAGCGACGTAAATTGAACAAATGTGATAGAATTTCGCTGAATTCTTATATTAATCTTAATGTAAAATGGTCTAATCGGGTCTTTGTTCGCCCTACCCTAGAAGTTTAATAGTGCATTTTACTCGCCATTTCATGCGCTTTGAGATGCCGCTTAGCCCAATAAGCTATCTGAAATAAGAGCGACGTAAATTGAACAAATGGGATAGAATTTCGCTGAATTCTTAAATTAACCATAATATAAAATTATCTAATCGGGTCTCTGTTTGCCTTACCCTAGAAGTTTAATAGTGCATTTTACTCGCCATTTCATGCGATTTGAGATGCTGCTTAGCCCAATACGCTTTCTGAAATAGGTGCGACGTAAATTGAACAAATGTGATAGAATTTCGCTGAATTCTTATATTAACCCAAATATAAAATGATCTAATCGGGTCTCTGATTGCCCTATCATAGAAGTTTAGTAGTGCATTTTACTCGCCATTCCACGCGCTTTAAGATGCCGCGTAGCCCAATACGCTATCTGAAATATCAGCGACGCAAATTGAACAAATGTGATAGAATTTCGCTGAATTCTTAAATTAATCCTAATATAAAATGATCTAATCGGGTCTCTGATTGCCCTATCATAGAAGTTTATATAGTGCATTTTACTCGCCATTCCACGCGCTTTAAGATGCCGCCTAGCCCAGTACGCTATCTGAAATAGGAACAACGTAAATTGAACAAATGTGATAGAATTTCGCTGAATTCATTTATTAACCATAATGTAAAATGATCTAATCGGGTCTCTGTCCGCACTACCCTAGAAGTTTAATAGTGCATTTCACTCGCCATTTCATGCGCTTTCAGATGCCGCTTAGCCCAATACGCTATCTGAAATAGGAGCGACGTAAATTGAACAAATGTGATAGAATTTCGCTGAATTCTTAAATTAACTATAATATAAAATTATCTAATCGGGTCTCTGTTTGCCCTACCTTAGAAGATTAATAGTGCATTTTACTCGTCATTTCATGCGCTTTGAGGTGCCGCTTAGCCCAATACGCTATCTGAAATAGGAGCGATATAAATTGAACAAATGTGATAGAATTTCGCTGAATTCTTTTATTAACCATAATGTAAAATGATCTAATCGGGTCTCTGTTCGCCCTAGCCTAGAAGTTTAATAGTGCATTTTACTCGCCATTTCATGCGCTTTGAGATGCCGCCTAGCCCAGTACGCTATCTGAAATAGGAGCGACGTAAATTGAACAAATGTGATAGAATTTCAGTGAATTCATTTACTAACCATAATGTAAAATGATCTAATCGGGTCTCTGTTTGCCCTACCCTAGAAGTTTAATAGTGCATTTTACTCGCCATTTCTTGCGCTTTGAGATGCCGCTTAGCCCAATACGCTATCTGAAATATCAGCGACGTAAATTAAACAAATGTGATAGAATTTCGCTGAATCCTTATATTAACCAAAATATAAAATGATCAAATCGGCTCTCTGATTGCCGTATCATAGAAGTTTAGTAGTGCATTTTACTCGCCGTTCCACGCGCTTTATGATGCCGCCTAGTCCAGTACGCTATCTGAAATAGGAGCGACGTAAGTTGAACAAATATGATAGAATTTCGCTGAATTCTTAAATTAACCATTATGTAAAATGTTCTAATCGGGTCTCTGTTCGCCCTAGCCTAGAAGTTTAATAGTGCATTTTATTCGCGATTTCTTGCGCTTTGTGATGCCGCTTACGCCAATACGCTATCTGAAATAGGAGCGACGTAAATTGAACAAATGTGATAGAATTTCCTTGAAGTCTTATATTAAACAAAATATAAAATGATCTAATCGGGTCTCTGATTGCCCTACCCTAGAAGTTTAATAGTGCATTTCACTCGTCATTTCATGCGCTTTCAGATGCCGCTTAGCCCAATACGCTATCTGAAATAGGAGCGACGTAAATTGAACAAATGTGATAGAATTTCGATGAATTCTTAAATTAACCATAATATAGAGTTTTCTTATCGGGTCTCTGTTTGCCCTACCCTAGAAGTTTAATAGTGCATTTTACTCGCCATTTCTTGCGCTTTGAGATGCCGCTTAGCCCAATACGCTATCTGAAATATCAGCGACGTAAATTGAACAGATGTGATACAATTTTGCTGAATCCTTATATTAACCAAAATATAAAATGATCTAATCGGCTCTCTGATTGCCGTATCATAGAAGTTTAGCAGTGCATTTTACTCGCCGTTCCACGCGCTTTAAGATGCCGCATAGCCCAGTACGCTATCTGAAATAGGAGCGACGGAAGTTGAACAAATGTGATAGAACTTCGCTGAATTCTTAAATTAACCCTAATATAAAATGATCTAATCGGGTCTCTGTTTGCCCTACCCTAGAAGTTTAATAGTGCATTTTACTCGCCATTTCGTGCGCTTTCAGATGCCGCTTAGCCCAATACGCTATCTGAAATATGAGCGACGTAAATTGAACAAATGTGATAGAATTTCGCTGAATTCTTATATTAATCTTAATGTAAAATGGTCTAATCGGGTCTTTGTTCGCCCTACCCTAGAAGTTTAATAGTGCATTTCACTCGCCATTTCATGCGCTTTGAGATGCCGCTTAGCCCAATAAGCTATCTGAAATAAGAGCGACGTAAATTGAACAAATGGGATAGAATTTCGCTGAATTCTTAAATTAACCATAATATAAAATTATCTAATCGGGTCTCTGTTTGCCTTACCCTAGAAGTTTAATAGTGCATTTTACTCGCCATTTGATGCGATTTGAGATGCTGCTTAGCCCAATACGCTTTCTGAAATAGGTGCGACGTAAATTGAACAAATGTGATAGAATTTCGCTGAATTCTTATATTAACCCAAATATAAAATGATCTAATCGGGTCTCTGATTGCCCTATCATAGAAGTTTAATAGTGCATTTTACTCGCCATTCCACGCGCTTTAAGATGCCGCGTAGCCCAATACGCTATCTGAAATATCAGCGACGCAAATTGAACAAATGTGATAGAATTTCGCTGAATTCTTAAATTAATCCTAATATAAAATGATCTAATCGGGTCTCTGATTGCCCTATCATAGAAGTTTATATAGTGCATTTTACTCGCCATTCCACGCGCTTTAAGATGCCGCCTAGCCCAGTACGCTATCTGAAATAGGAACAACGTAAATTGAACAAATGTGATAGAATTTCGCTGAATTCATTTATTAACCATAATGTAAAATGATCTAATCGGGTCTCTGTCCGCACTACCCTAGAAGTTTAATAGTGCATTTCACTCGTCATTTCATGCGCTTTCAGATGCCGCTTAGCCCAATACGCTATCTGAAATAGGAGCGACGTAAATTGAACAAATGTGATAGAATTTCGCTGAATTCTTAAATTAACTATAATATAAAATTATCTAATCGGGTCTCTGTTTGGCCTAGCTTAGAAGATTAATAGTGCATTTTACTCGTCATTTCATGCGCTTTGAGGTGCCGCTTAGCCCAATACGCTATCTGAAATAGGAGCGATATAAATTGAACAAATGTGATAGAATTTCGCTGAATTCTTTTATTAACCATAATGTAAAATGATCTAATCGGGTCTCTGTTCGCCCTAGCCTAGAAGTTTAATAGTGCATTTTACTCGCCATTTCATGCGCTTTGAGATGCCGCCTAGCCCAGTACGCTATCTGAAATAGGAGCGACGTAAATTGAACAAATGTGATAGAATTTCAGTGAATTCATTTACTAACCATAATGTAAAATGATCTAATCGGGTCTCTGTTTGCCCTACCCTAGAAGTTTAATAGTGCATTTTACTCGCCATTTCTTGCGCTTTGAGATGCCGCTTAGCCCAATACGCTATCTGAAATATCAGCGACGTAAATTAAACAAATGTGATAGAATTTCGCTGAATCCTTATATTAACCAAAATATAAAATGATCAAATCGGCTCTCTGATTGCCGTATCATAGAAGTTTAGTAGTGCATTTTACTCGCCGTTCCACGCGCTTTATGATGCCGCCTAGTCCAGTACGCTATCTGAAATAGGAGCGACGTAAGTTGAACAAATCTGATAGAATTTCGCTGAATTCTTAAATTAACCATTATGTAAAATGTTCTAATCGGGTCTCTGTTCGCCCTAGCCTAGAAGTTTAATAGTGCATTTTATTCGCGATTTCTTGCGCTTTGTGATGCCGCTTACGCCAATACGCTATCTGAAATAGGAGCGACGTAAATTGAACAAATGTGATAGAATTTCCTTGAAATCTTATATTAAACAAAATATAAAATGATCTAATCGGGTCTCTGATTGCCCTACCCTAGAAGTTTAATAGTGCATTTCACTCGTCATTTCATGCGCTTTTAGATGCCGCTTAGCCCAATACGCTATCTGAAATAGGAGCGACGTAAGTTGAACAAATGTGATAGAATTTCGATGAATTCTTAAATTAACCATAATATAGAGTTTTCTTATCGGGTCTCTGTTTGCCCTACCCTAGAAGTTTAATAGTGCATTTTACTCGCCATTTCTTGCGCTTTGAGATGCCGCTTAGCCCAATACGCTATCTGAAATATCAGCGACGTAAATTGAACAGATGTGATACAATTTTGCTGAATCCTTATATTAACCAAAATATAAAATGATCTAATCGGCTCTCTGATTGCCGTATCATAGAAGTTTAGTAGTGCATTTTACTCGCCGTTCCACGCGCTTTAAGATGCCGCATAGCCCAGTACGCTATCTGAAATAGGAGCGACGGAAGTTGAACAAATGTGATAGAATTTCGCTGAATTCTTAAATTAACCCTAATATAAAATGATCTAATCGGGTCTCTGTTTGCCCTACCCTAGAAGTTTAATAGTGCATTTTACTCGCCATTTCTTGCGCTTTCAGATGCCGCTTAGCCCAATACGCTATCTGAAATATGAGCGACGTAAATTGAACAAATGTGATAGAATTTCGCTGAATTCTTATATTAATCTTAATGTAAAATGGTCTAATCGGGTCTTTGTTCGCCCTACCCTAGAAGTTTAATAGTGCATTTCACTCGCCATTTCATGCGCTTTGAGATGCCGCTTAGCCCAATAAGCTATCTGAAATAAGAGCGACGTAAATTGAACAAATGGGATAGAATTTCGCTGAATTCTTAAATTAACCATAATATAAAATTATCTAATCGGGTCTCTGTTTGCCTTACCCTAGAAGTTTAATAGTGCATTTTACTCGCCATTTGATGCGATTTGAGATGCTGCTTAGCCCAATACGCTTTCTGAAATAGGTGCGACGTAAATTGAACAAATGTGATAGAATTTCGCTGAATTCTTATATTAACCCAAATATAAAATGATCTAATCGGGTCTCTGATTGCCCTATCATAGAAGTTTAGTAGTGCATTTTACTCGCCATTCCACGCGCTTTAAGATGCCGCGTAGCCCAATACGCTATCTGAAATATCAGCGACGAAAATTGAACAAATGTGATAGAATTTCGCTGAATTCTTAAATTAACCTTAATATAAAATGATCTAATCGGGTCTCTGATTGCCCTATCATAGAAGTTTATATAGTGCATTTTACTCGCCATTCCACGCGCTTTAAGATGCCGCCTAGCCCAGTACGCTATCTGAAATAGGAACAACGTAAATTGAACAAATGTGATAGAATTTCGCTGAATTCTTTTATTAACCATAATGTAAAATGATCTAATCGGGTCTCTGTCCGCACTACCCTAGAAGTTTAATAGTGCATTTCACTCGTCATTTCATGCGCTTTCAGATGCCGCTTAGCCCAATACGCTATCTGAAATAGGAGCGACGTAAATTGAACAAATGTGATAGAATTTCGCTGAATTCTTAAATTAACTATAATATAAAATTATCTAATCGGGTCTCTGTTTGGCCTACCTTAGAAGATTAATAGTGCATTTTACTCGTCATTTCATGCGCTTTGAGGTGCCGCTTAGCCCAATACGCTATCTGAAATAGGAGCGATATAAATTGAACAAATGTGATAGAATTTCGCTGAATTCTTTTATTAACCATAATGTAAAATGATCTAATCGGGTCTCTGTTCGCCCTAGCCTAGAAGTTTAATAGTGCATTTTACTCGCCATTTCATGCGCTTTGAGATGCCGCCTAGCCCAGTACGCTTTCTGAAATAGGAGCGACGTAAATTGAACAAATGTGATAGAATTTCAGTGAATTCATTTACTAACCATAATGTAAAATGATCTAATCGGCTCTCTGTTTGCACTACCCTAGAAGTTTAATAGTGCATTTTACTCGCCATTTCTTGCGCTTTGAGATGCCGCTTAGCCCAATACGCTATCTGAAATATCAGCGACGTAAATTAAACAAATGTGATAGAATTTCGCTGAATCCTTATATTAACCAAAATATAAAATGATCAAATCGGCTCTCTGATTGCCGTATCATAGAAGTTTAGTAGTGCATTTTACTCGCCGTTCCACGCGCTTTATGATGCCGCCTAGTCCAGTACGCTATCTGAAATAGGAGCGACGTAAGTTGAACAAATATGATAGAATTTCGCTGAATTCTTAAATTAACCATTATGTAAAATGTTCTAATCGGGTCTCTGTTCGCCCCAGCCTAGAAGTTTAATAGTGCATTTTATTCGCGATTTCTTGCGCTTTGTGATGCCGCTTAGGCCAATACGCTATCTGAAATAGGAGCGACGTAAATTGAACAAATGTGATAGAATTTCCTTGAAGTCTTATATTAAACAAAATATAAAATGATCTAATCGGGTCTCTGATTGCCCTACCCTAGAAGTATAATAGTGGATTTTACTCGCCATTTCTTGCGCTTTCAGATGCCGCTTAGCCCAATACGCTATCTGAAATAGGAGCGACGTAAATTGAACAAATGTGATAGAACTTCGCTGAATTCTTAAATTAACCCTAATATAAAATGATCTAATCGGGTCTCTGTTTGCCCTACCCTAGAAGTTTAATAGTGCATTTTACTCGCCATTTCGTGCGCTTTCAGATGCCGCTTAGCCCAATACGCTATCTGAGATAGGAGCGACGTAAATTGAACAAATGTGATAGAATTTCGCTGAATTCTTATATTAACCTTAATGTAAAATGATCTAATCGGGTCCTTGTTCGCCCTACCCTAGAAGTTTAATAGTGCATTTCACTCGTCATTTCATGCGCATTGAGATGCCGCTTAGCCCAATTCGCTATCTGAAATAGGAGCGACGTAAATTGAACAAATGTGATAGAATTTCCCTGAATTCTTATATTAACCAAAATATAAAATGATCTAATCGACTCTCTGATTGCCCTATCATAGAAGATTAACAGTGCATTTTACTCGCCGTTCCACGCGCTTTAAGATGCCGCCTAGCCCAGTACGCTATCTGAAATAGGAGCGACGTAAGTTGAACAAATGTGATAGAATTTCGCTGAATTCTTAAATTAACCCTAATATAAAATTATCTAATCGGGTCTCTGTTTGCCCTACCCTAGAAGTTTAATAGTGCATTTCACTCGTCATTTCATGCGCTTTGAGATGCCGCTTCGCGGAAGGCGCTATCTGAAATAGGAGCGATGTAAATTGAACAAATGTGATAGAATTTCGCTGAATTCTTTTATTAACCATAATGTAAAATGATCTAATCGGGTCTCTGTTCGCCCTAGCCTAGAAGTTTAATAGTGCATTTTAGTCGCCATTTCATGCGCTTAGTGATGCCGCTTAGCCCAATACGCTAACTGAAATAGGAGCGACGTAAATTGAAGAAATGTGATAGAATTTCCTTGAAATCTTATATTAAACAAAATATAAAATGATCTAATCGGGTCTCCGATTGCCCTATCATAGAAGTTTAGTAGTGCATTTTACTCGCCCTTCCACGCGCTTTAAGATGCCGTCTAGCCCAGTACGCTATCTGAAATATCAGCGACGTAAATTGAACAAATGTGATAGAATTTCGCTGAATCCTTATATTAACCATAATATAAAATGATCTAATCGGGTCTCTGCTTGCCCTACCCTAGAAGTTTAATAGTGCATTTTACTCGTCATTTCGTGCCCTTTGAGATGCCGCTTTGCCCAATACGCTATCTGAAATAGGAGCGACGTAAATTGAACAAATGTGATAGAATTTCGCTGAACTCTTAAATTAACCATAATGTAAAATGTTCTAATCGGGTCTCTGTTCGCCCCAGCCTAGAAGTTTAATAGTGCATTTTATTCGCGATTTCTTGCGCTTTGTGATGCCGCTTAGGCCAATACGCTATCTGAAATAGGAGCGACGTAAATTGAACAAATGTGATAGAATTTCCTTGAAGTCTTATATTAAACAAAATATAAAATGATCTAATCGGGTCTCTGATTGCCCTACCCTAGAAGTTTAATAGTGGATTTTACTCGCCATTTCTTGCGCTTTCAGATGCCGCTTAGCCCAATACGCTATCTGAAATAGGAGCGACGTAAATTGAACAAATGTGATAGAACTTCGCTGAATTCTTAAATTAACCCTAATATAAAATGATCTAATCGGGTCTCTGTTTGCCCTACCCTAGAAGTTTAATAGTGCATTTTACTCGCCATTTCATGCGCTTTCAGATGCCGCTTAGCCCAATACGCTATCTGAGATAGGAGCGACGTAAATTGAACAAATGTGATAGAATTTCGCTGAATTCTTATATTAACCTTAATGTAAAATGATCTAATCGGGTCCTTGTTCGCCCTACCCTAGAAGTTTAATAGTGCATTTTACTCGTCATTTCATGCGCTTTGAGATGCCGCTTAGCCCAATTCGCTATCTGAAATAGGAGCGACGTAAATTGAACAAATGTGATAGAATTTCCCTGAATTCTTATATTAACCAAAATATAAAATGATCTATTCGACTCTCTGATTGCCCTATCATAGAAGATTAACAGTGCATTTTACTCGCCGTTCCACGCGCTTTAAGATGCCGCCTAGCCCAGTACGCTATCTGAAATAGGAGCGACGTAAGTTGAACAAATGTGATAGAATTTCGCTGAATTCATAAATTAACCCTAATATAAAATTATCTAATCGGGTCTCTGTTTGCCCTACCCTAGAAGTTTAATAGTGCATTTCACTCGTCATTTCATGCGCTTTGAGATGCCGCTTAGCGGAAGGCGCTATCTGAAATAGGAGCGATGTAAATTGAACAAATGTGATAGAATTTCGCTGAATTCTTTTATTAACCATAATGTAAAATGATCTAATCGGGTCTCTGTTCGCCCTAGCCTAGAAGTTTAATAGTGCATTTTAGTCGCCATTTCATGCGCTTAGTGATGCCGCTTAGCCCAATACGCTAACTGAAATAGGAGCGACGTAAATTGAAGAAATGTGATAGAATTTCCTTGAAATCTTATATTAAACAAAATATAAAATGATCTAATCGTGTCTCCGATTGCCCTATCATAGAAGTTTAGTAGTGCATTTTACTCGCCCTTCCACGCGCTTTAAGATGCCGTCTAGCCCAGTACGCTATCTGAAATATCAGCGACGTAAATTGAACAAATGTGATAGAATTTCGCTGAATCCTTATATTAACCATAATATAAAATGATCTAATCGGGTCTCTGCTTGCCCTACCCTAGAAGTTTAATAGTGCATTTTACTCGTCATTTCGTGCCCTTTGAGATGCCGCTTTGCCCAATACGCTATCTGAAATAGGAGCGACGTAAATTGAACAAATGTGATAGAATTTCGCTGAACTCTTAAATTAACCATAATGTAAAATGTTCTAATCGGGTCTCTGTTCGCCCCAGCCTAGAAGTTTAATAGTGCATTTTATTCGCGATTTCTTGCGCTTTGTGATGCCGCTTAGGCCAATACGCTATCTGAAATAGGAGCGACGTAAATTGAACAAATGTGATAGAATTTCCTTGAAGTCTTATATTAAACAAAATATAAAATGATCTAATCGGGTCTCTGATTGCCCTACCCTAGAAGTTTAATAGTGCATTTTACTCGCCATTTCTTGCGCTTTCAGATGCCGCTTAGCCCAATACGCTATCTGAAATAGGAGCGACGTAAATTGAACAAATGTGATAGAACTTCGCTGAATTCTTAAATTAACCCTAATATAAAATGATCTAATCGGGTCTCTGTTTGCCCTACCCTAGAAGTTTAATAGTGCATTTTACTCGCCATTTCGTGCGCTTTCAGATGCCGCTTAGCCCAATACGCTATCTGAGATAGGAGCGACGTAAATTGAACAAATGTGATAGAATTTCGCTGAATTCTTATATTAACCTTAATGTAAAATGATCTAATCGGGTCCTTGTTCGCCCTACCCTAGAAGTTTAATAGTGCATTTCACTCGTCATTTCATGCGCATTGAGATGCCGCTTAGCCCAATTCGCTATCTGAAATAGGAGCGACGTAAATTGAACAAATGTGATAGAATTTCCCTGAATTCTTATATTAACCAAAATATAAAATGATCTATTCGACTCTCTGATTGCCCTATCATAGAAGATTAACAGTGCATTTTACTCGCCGTTCCACGCGCTTTAAGATGCCGCCTAGCCCAGTACGCTATCTGAAATAGGAGCGACGTAAGTTGAACAAATGTGATAGAATTTCGCTGAATTCATAAATTAACCCTAATATAAAATTATCTAATCGGGTCTCTGTTTGCCCTACCCTAGAAGTTTAATAGTGCATTTCACTCGTCATTTCATGCGCTTTGAGATGCCGCTTAGCGGAAGGCGCTATCTGAAATAGGAGCGATGTAAATTGAACAAATGTGATAGAATTTCGCTGAATTCTTTTATTAACCATAATGTAAAATGATCTAATCGGGTCTCTGTTCGCCCTAGCCTAGAAGTTTAATAGTGCATTTTAGTCGCCATTTCATGCGCTTAGTGATGCCGCTTAGCCCAATACGCTAACTGAAATAGGAGCGACGTAAATTGAACAAATGTGATAGAATTTCCTTGAAATCTTATATTAAACAAAATATAAAATGATCTAATCGTGTCTCCGATTGCCCTATCATAGAAGTTTAGTAGTGCATTTTACTCGCCCTTCCACGCGCTTTAAGATGCCGTCTAGCCCAGTACGCTATCTGAAATATCAGCGACGTAAATTGAACAAATGTGATAGAATTTCGCTGAATCCTTATATTAACCATAATATAAAATGATCTAATCGGGTCTCTGCTTGCCCTACCCTAGAAGTTTAATAGTGCATTTTACTCGTCATTTCGTGCGCTTTGAGATGCCGCTTTGCCCAATACGCTATCTGAAATAGGAGCGACGTAAATTGAACAAATGTGATAGAATTTCGCTGAATTCTTAAATTAACCATAATGTAAAATGTTCTAATCGGGTCTCTGTTCGCCATAGCCTAGAAGTTTAATAGTGCATTTTATTCGCCATTTCATGCGCTTTGTGATGCCGCTTAGCCCAATACGCTATCTGAAATAGGAGCGACGTAAATTGAACAAATGTGATAGAATTTCCTTGACATCTTATATTAAACAAAATATAAAATGATCTAATCGGGTCTCTGATTGCCCTATCATAGAAGTTTAGTACTGCATTTTACTCGCCATTTCATGCGCATTGAGATGCCTCTTAGCCCAATACGCTATCTGAAATAGGAGCGACGTACATTGAACAAATGTGATAGAATTTCGATGAATTCTTAAATTAACCATAATATAAAATGATCTTATCGGGTCTCTGTTTGCCCTACCCTAGAAGCTTAATAGTGCATTTTACTCGCCATTTCTTGCGCTTTGCGATGCCGCTTAGCCCAATACGCTATCTGAATTATCAGCGACGTAAATTGAACAAATGTGATAGAATTTCGCTGAATGCTTATATTAATCTTAATGTAAAATGATCTAATCGGGTCTTTGTTCGCCCTACCCTAGAAGTTTAATAGTGCATTTCACTCGTCATTTCATGCGCATTGAGATGCCGCTTAGCCCAATACGCTATCTGAAATAGGAGCGACGTAAATTGAACAAATGTGATAGAATTTCGCTGAATTCTTATATTAACCAAAATATAAAATGATCTAATCGTGTCTCTGATTGCCCTATCATAGAAGATTAACAGTGCATTTTACTCGCCATTCCTCGCGTTTTAAGATGCCGCCTAGCCCAGTACGCTAGCTGAAATAGGAACGACGTAAATTGAACAAATGTGATAGAATTTCGCTGAATTCTTTAATTAACCCTAATATAAAATGATCTAATCGGGTCTCTGTTTGCCCTACCCTAGAAGTTTAATAGTGCATTTCACTCGTCATTTCATGCGCTTTGACATGCCGCTTAGCCCAATACGCTATCTGAAATAGGAGCGACGTAAATTGAACAAATGTGATAGAATTTCAGTGAATTCATTTATTAACCATAATGTAAAATGATCTAATCGGGTCTCTGTTTGCCCTACCCTAGAAGTTTAATAGTGCATTTTACTCGCCATTTCTTGCGCTTTGAGATGCCGCTTAGCCCAATACGCTACCTGAAATATCAGCGACGTAAATTGAACAAATGTGATAGAATTTCGCTGAATTCTTTTATTAACCATAATGTAAAATGATCTAATCGGGTCTCTGTTCGCCCTAGCCTAGAAGTTTAATAGTGCATTTTAGTCGCCATTTCATGCGCTTAGAGATGCCGCTTAGCCCAATACGCTAACTGAAATAGGAGCGACGTAAATTGAACAAATGTGATAGAATTTCCTTGAAATCTTATATTAAACAAAATATAAAATGATTTAATCGGGTCTCCGATTGCCCTATCATACAAGTTTAGTAGTGCATTTTACTCGCCCTCCCACGCGCTTTAAGATGCCGTCTAGCCCAGTACGCTATCTGAAATATCAGCGACGTAAATTGAACAAATGTGATAGAATTTCGCTGAATCCTTATATTAACCATAATATAAAATGATCTAATCGGGTCTCCGCTTGCCCTACCCTAGAAGTTTAATAGTGCATTTTACTCGTCATTTCGTGCGCTTTCAGATGCCGCTTTGCCCAATACGCTATCTGAAATAGGAGCGACGTAAATTGAACAAATGTGATAGAATTTCGCTGAATTCTTAAATTAACCATAATGTAAAATGTTCTAATCGGGTCTCTGTTCGCCATAGCCTAGAAGTTTAATAGTGCATTTTATTCGCCATTTCATGCGCTTTGTGATACCGCTTAGCCCAATACGCTATCTGAAATAGGAGCGACGTAAATTGAACAAATGTGTTAGAATTTCCTTGAAATCTTATATTAAACAAAATATAAAATGATCTAATCGGGTCTCTGATTGCCCTATCATAGAAGTTTAGTAGTGCATTTTACTCGCCATTCCACGCGCTTTAAGATGCCGCGTAGCCCAATACGCTATCTGAAATAGGAGCGACGTAAGTTGAACAAATGTGATAGAATTTCGCTGAATTCTTTTATTAACCATAATGTAAAATGATCTAATCGGGTCACTGTTTGCCCTACCCTAGAAGTTAAATAGTGCATTTTACACGCCATTTCGTGCGCTTTCAGATGCCGCTTAGCCCAATACGCTATCTGAAATATCAGCGATGTAAATTGAACAAATGTGATAGAATTTCGCTGAATTCTTAAATTAACCCTAATATAAAATTATCTAATCGGGTCTCTGTTTGCCCTACCCTAGAAGTTTAATAGTGCATTTCACTCGTCATTTCATGCGCTTTCAGATGCCGCTTAGCCCAATACGCTATCTGAAATAGGAGCGACGTAAATTGAACAAATGTGATAGAATTTCGCTGAATTCTTAAATTAACTATAATATAAAATTATCTAATCGGGTCTCTGTTTGCCCTACCTTAGAAGATTAATAGTGCATTTTACTCGTCATTTCATGCGCTTTGAGGTGCCGCTTAGCCCAATACGCTATCTGAAATAGGAGCGATATAAATTCAACAAATGTGATAGAATTTCGCTGAATTCTTTTATTAACCGTAATGTAAAATGATCTAATCGGGTCTCTGTTCGCCCTAGCCTAGAAGTTTAATAGTGCATTTTACTCGCCATTTCATGCGCTTTGAGATGCCGCCTAGCCCAGTACGCTTTCTGAAATAGGAGCGACGTAAATTGAACAAATGTGATAGAATTTCAGTGAATTCATTTACTAACCATAATGTAAAATGATCTAATCGGGTCTCTGTTTGCCCTACCCTAGAAGTTTAATAGTGCATTTTACTCGCCATTTCTTGCGCTTTGAGATGCCGCTTAGCCCAATACGCTATCTGAAATATCAGCGACGTAAATTAAACAAATGTGATAGAATTTCGCTGAATCCTTATATTAACCAAAATATAAAATGATCAAATCGGCTCTCTGATTGCCGTATCATAGAAGTTTAGTAGTGCATTTCACTCGCCGTTCCACGCGCTTTATGATGCCGCCTAGTCCAGTACGCTATCTGAAATAGGAGCGACGTAAGTTGAACAAATATGATAGAATTTCGCTGAATTCTTAAATTAACTATAATATAAAATTATCTAATCGGGTCTCTGTTTGCCCTACCTTAGAAGATTAATAGTGCATTTTACTCGTCATTTCATGCGCTTTGAGGTGCCGCTTAGCCCAATACGCTATCTGAAATAGGAGCGATATAAATTGAACAAATGTGATAGAATTTCGCTGAATTCTTTTATTAACCATAATGTAAAATGATCTAATCGGGTCTCTGTTCGCCCTAGCCTAGAAGTTTAATAGTGCATTTTACTCGCCATTTCATGCGCTTTGAGATGCCGCCTAGCCCAGTACGCTTTCTGAAATAGGAGCGATATAAATTGAACAAATGTGATAGAATTTCGCTGAATTCTTTTATTAACCATAATGTAAAATGATCTAATCGGGTCTCTGTTCGCCCTAGCCTAGAAGTTTAATAGTGCATTTTATTCG
Organism: Macropis europaea; assembly: GCA_916610135.2. Lineage (NCBI taxonomy): Eukaryota > Metazoa > Arthropoda > Insecta > Hymenoptera > Melittidae > Macropis > Macropis europaea. The sequence goes on along the minus strand of CAKAJE020001060.1, from coordinate 81,196 downwards.
CGATTTCTTGCGCTTTGTGATGCCGCTTAGACCAATACGCTATCTGAAATAGGAGCGACGTAAATTGAACAAATGTGATAGAATTTCCTTGAAGTCTTATATTAAACAAAATATAAAATGATCTAATCGGGTCTCTGATTGCCCTACCCTAGAAGTTTAATAGTGCATTTCACTCGTCATTTCATGCGCTTTCAGATGCCGCTTAGCCCAATACGCTATCTGAAATAGGAGCGACGTAAATTGAACAAATGTGATAGAATTTCGCTGAATTCTTAAATTAACCTTAATATAAAATGATCTAATCGGGTCTCTGTTTGCCCTACCCTAGAAGTTTAATAGTGCATTTTACTCGCCATTTCATGCGCATTCAGATGCCGCTTAGCCCAATACGCTATCTGAAATATGAGCGACGTAAATTGAACAAATGTGATAGAATTTCGCTGAATTCTTTATTAACCATAATGTAAAATGATCTAATCGGGTCTCTGTTCGCCCTAGCCTAGAAGTTTAATAGTGCATTTTACTCGCCATTTCATGCGCTTTGAGATGCCGCCTAGCCCAGTACGCTTTCTGAAATAGGAGCGACGTAAATTGAACAAATGTGATAGAATTTCAGTGAATTCATTTACTAACCATAATGTAAAATGATCTAATCGGGTCTCTGTTTGCCCTACCCTAGAAGTTTAATAGTGCATTTTACTCGCCATTTCTTGCGCTTTGAGATGCCGCTTAGCCCAATACGCTATCTGAAATATCAGCGACGTAAATTAAACAAACGTGATAGAATTTCGCTGAATCCTTATATTAACCAAAATATAAAATGATCAAATCGGCTCTCTGATTGCCGTATCATAGAAGTTTAGTAGTGCATTTTACTCGCCGTTCCACGCGCTTTATGATGCCGCCTAGTCCAGTACGCTATCTGAAATAGGAGCGACGTAAGTTGAACAAATATGATAGAATTTCGCTGAATTCTTAAATTAACCATTATGTAAAATGTTCTAATCGGGTCTCTGTTCGCCCTAGCCTAGAAGTTTAATAGTGCATTTTATTCGCGATTTCTTGCGCTTTGTGATGCCGCTTAGGCCAATACGCTATCTGAAATAGGAGCGACGTAAATTGAACAAATGTGATAGAATTTCCTTGAAGTCTTATATTAAACAAAATATAAAATGATCTAATCGGGTCTCTGATTGCCCTACCCTAGAAGTTTAATAGTGCATTTCACTCGTCATTTCATGCGCTTTCAGATGCCGCTTAGCCCAATACGCTATCTGAAATAGGAGCGACGTAAATTGAACAAATGTGATAGAATTTCGATGAATTCTTAAATTAACCATAATATAGAGTTTTCTTATCGGGTCTCTGTTTGCCCTACCCTAGAAGTTTAATAGTGCATTTTACTCGCCATTTCTTGCGCTTTGAGATGCCGCTTAGCCCAATACGCTATCTGAAATATCAGCGACGTAAATTGAACAGATGTGATACAATTTTGCTGAATCCTTATATTAACCAAAATATAAAATGATCTAATCGGCTCTCTGATTGCCGTATCATAGAAGTTTAGTAGTGCATTTTACTCGCCGTTCCACGCGCTTTAAGATGCCGCATAGCCAAGTACGCTATCTGAAATAGGAGCGACGGAAGTTGAACAAATGTGATAGAACTTCGCTGAATTCTTAAATTAACCCTAATATAAAATGATCTAATCGGGTCTCTGTTTGCCCTACCCTAGAAGTTTAATAGTGCATTTTACTCGCCATTTCGTGCGCTTTCAGATGCCGCTTAGCCCAATACGCTATCTGAAATATGAGCGACGTAAATTGAACAAATGTGATAGAATTTCGCTGAATTCTTATATTAATCTTAATGTAAAATGGTCTAATCGGGTCTTTGTTCGCCCTACCCTAGAAGTTTAATAGTGCATTTCACTCGCCATTTCATGCGCTTTGAGATGCCGCTTAGCCCAATAAGCTATCTGAAATAAGAGCGACGTAAATTGAACAAATGGGATAGAATTTCGCTGAATTCTTAAATTAACCATAATATAAAATTATCTAATCGGGTCTCTGTTTGCCTTACCCTAGAAGTTTAATAGTGCATTTTACTCGCCATTTCATGCGATTTGAGATGCTGCTTAGCCCAATACGCTTTCTGAAATAGGTGCGACGTAAATTGAACAAATGTGATAGAATTTCGCTGAATTCTTATATTAACCCAAATATAAAATGATCTAATCGGGTCTCTGATTGCCCTATCATAGAAGTTTAGTAGTGCATTTTACTCGCCATTCCACGCGCTTTAAGATGCCGCGTAGCCCAATACGCTATCTGAAATATCAGCGACGTAAATTGAACAAATGTGATAGAATTTCGCTGAATTCTTAAATTAACCATAATATAAAATGATCTAATCGGGTCTCTGATTGCCCTATCATAGAAGTTTATATAGTGCATTTTACTCGCCATTCCACGCGCTTTAAGATGCCGCCTAGCCCAGTACGCTATCTGAAATAGGAACAACGTAAATTGAACAAATGTGATAGAATTTCGCTGAATTCTTATATTAACCATAATGTAAAATGATCTAATCGGGTCTCTGTCCGCACTACCCTAGAAGTTTAATAGTGCATTTCACTCGTCATTTCATGCGCTTTCAGATGCCGCTTAGCCCAATACGCTATCTGAAATAGGAGCGACGTAAATTGAACAAATGTGATAGAATTTCGCTGAATTCTTAAATTAACTATAATATAAAATTATCTAATCGGGTCTCTGTTTGGCCTACCTTAGAAGATTAATAGTGCATTTTACTCGTCATTTCATGCGCTTTGAGGTGCCGCTTAGCCCAATACGCTATCTGAAATAGGAGCGATATAAATTGAACAAATGTGATAGAATTTCGCTGAATTCTTTTATTAACCATAATGTAAAATGATCTAATCGGGTCTCTGTTCGCCCTAGCCTAGAAGTTTAATAGTGCATTTTACTCGCCATTTCATGCGCTTTGAGATGCCGCCTAGCCCAGTACGCTTTCTGAAATAGGAGCGACGTAAATTGAACAAATGTGATAGAATTTCAGTGAATTCATTTACTAACCATAATGTAAAATGATCTAATCGGGTCTCTGTTTGCACTACCCTAGAAGTTTAATAGTGCATTTTACTCGCCATTTCTTGCGCTTTGAGATGCCGCTTAGCCCAATACGCTATCTGAAATATCAGCGACGTAAATTAAACAAATGTGATAGAATTTCGCTGAATCCTTATATTAACCAAAATATAAAATGATCAAATCGGCTCTCTGATTGCCGTATCATAGAAGTTTAGTAGTGCATTTTACTCGCCGTTCCACGCGCTTTATGATGCCGCCTAGTCCAGTACGCTATCTGAAATATCAGCGACGTAAATTGAACAAATGTGATAGAATTTCGCTGAATCCTTATATTAACCATAATATAAAATGATCTAATCGGGTCTCTGCTTGCCCTACCCTAGAAGTTTAATAGTGCATTTTACTCGTCATTTCGTGCCCTTTGAGATGCCGCTTTGCCCAATACGCTATCTGAAATAGGAGCGACGTAAATTGAACAAATGTGATAGAATTTCGCTGAATTCTTAAATTAACCATAATGTAAAATGTTCTAATCGGGTCTCTGTTCGCCCCAGCCTAGAAGTTTAATAGTGCATTTTATTCGCGATTTCTTGCGCTTTGTGATGCCGCTTAGGCCAATACGCTATCTGAAATAGGAGCGACGTAAATTGAACAAATGTGATAGAATTTCCTTGAAGTCTTATATTAAACAAAATATAAAATGATCTAATCGGGTCTCTGATTGCCCTACCCTAGAAGTATAATAGTGGATTTTACTCGCCATTTCTTGCGCTTTCAGATGCCGCTTAGCCCAATACGCTATCTGAAATAGGAGCGACGTAAATTGAACAAATGTGATAGAACTTCGCTGAATTCTTAAATTAACCCTAATATAAAATGATCTAATCGGGTCTCTGTTTGCCCTACCCTAGAAGTTTAATAGTGCATTTTACTCGCCATTTCGTGCGCTTTCAGATGCCGCTTAGCCCAATACGCTATCTGAGATAGGAGCGACGTAAATTGAACAAATGTGATAGAATTTCGCTGAATTCTTATATTAACCTTAATGTAAAATGATCTAATCGGGTCCTTGTTCGCCCTACCCTAGAAGTTTAATAGTGCATTTCACTCGTCATTTCATGCGCATTGAGATGCCGCTTAGCCCAATTCGCTATCTGAAATAGGAGCGACGTAAATTGAACAAATGTGATAGAATTTCCCTGAATTCTTATATTAACCAAAATATAAAATGATCTAATCGACTCTCTGATTGCCCTATCATAGAAGATTAACAGTGCATTTTACTCGCCATTCCACGCGCTTTAAGATGCCGCCTAGCCCAGTACGCTATCTGAAATAGGAGCGACGTAAGTTGAACAAATGTGATAGAATTTCGCTGAATTCATAAATTAACCCTAATATAAAATGATCTAATCGGGTCTCTGTTTGCCCTACCCTAGAAGTTTAATAGTGCATTTCACTCGTCATTTCATGCGCTTTGAGATGCCGCTTAGCGGAAGGCGCTATCTGAAATAGGAGCGATGTAAATTGAACAAATGTGATAGAATTTCGCTGAATTCTTTTATTAACCATAATGTAAAATGATCTAATCGGGTCTCTGTTCGCCCTAGCCTAGAAGTTTAATAGTGCATTTTAGTCGCCATTTCATGCGCTTAGTGATGCCGCTTAGCCCAATACGCTAACTGAAATAGGAGCGACGTAAATTGAACATATGTGATAGAATTTCCTTGAAATCTTATATTAAACAAAATATAAAATGATCTAATCGTGTCTCCGATTGCCCTATCATAGAAGTTTAGTAGTGCATTTTACTCGCCCTTCCACGCGCTTTAAGATGCCGCCTAGCCCAGTACACTATCTGAAATATCAGCGACGTAAATTGAACAAATGTGATAGAATTTCGCTGAATCCTTATATTAACCATAATATAAAATGATCTAATCGGGTCTCTGCTTGCCCTACCCTAGAAGTTTAATAGTGCATTTTACTCGTCATTTCGTGCGCTTTGAGATGCCGCTTAGCCCAATACGCTATCTGAAATAGGAGCGACGTAAATTGAACAAATGTGATAGAATTTCGCTGAATTCTTAAATTAACCATAATGTAAAATGTTCTAATCGGGTCTCTGTTCGCCATAGCCTAGAAGTTTAATAGTGCATTTTATTCGCCATTTCATGCGCTTTGTGATGCCGCTTAGCCCAATACGCTATCTGAAATAGGAGCGACGTAAATTGAACAAATGTGATAGAATTTCCTTGACATCTTATATTAAACAAAATATAAAATGATCTAATCGGGTCTCTGATTGCCCTATCATAGAAGTTTAGTAGTGCATTTTACTCGCCATTTCATGCGCATTGAGATGCCGCTTAGCCCAATACGCTATCTGAAATAGGAGCGACGTACATTGAACAAATGTGATAGAATTTCGATGAATTCTTAAATTAACCATAATATAAAATGATCTTATCGGGTCTCTGTTTGCCCTACCCTAGAAGCTTAATAGTGCATTTTACTCGCCATTTCTTGCGCTTTGCGATGCCGCTTAGCCCAATACGCTATCTGAAATATCAGCGACGTAAATTGAACAAATGTGATAGAATTTCGCTGAATGCTTATATTAATCTTAATGTAAAATGATCTAATCGGGTCTTTGTTCGCCCTACCCTAGAAGTTTAATAGTGCATTTCACTCGTCATTTCATGCGCATTGAGATGCCGCTTAGCCCAATACGCTATCTGAAATAGGAGCGACGTAAATTGAACAAATGTGATAGAATTTCGCTGAATTCTTATATTAACCAAAATATAAAATGATCTAATCGTGTCTCTGATTGCCCTATCATAGAAGATTAACAGTGCATTTTACTCGCCATTCCTCGCGTTTTAAGATGCCGCCTAGCCCAGTACGCTAGCTGAAATAGGAACGACGTAAATTGAACAAATGTGATAGAATTTCGCTGAATTCTTTAATTAACCCTAATATAAAATGATCTAATCGGGTCTCTGTTTGCCCTACCCTAGAAGTTTAATAGTGCATTTCACTCGTCATTTCATGCGCTTTGACATGCCGCTTAGCCCAATACGCTATCTGAAATAGGAGCGACGTAAATTGAACAAATGTGATAGAATTTCAGTGAATTCATTTATTAACCATAATGTAAAATGATCTAATCGGGTCTCTGTTTGCCCTACCCTAGAAGTTTAATAGTGCATTTTACTCGCCATTTCTTGCGCTTTGAGATGCCGCTTAGCCCAATACGCTACCTGAAATATCAGCGACGTAAATTGAACAAATGTGATAGAATTTCGCTGAATTTTTTTATTAACCATAATGTAAAATGATCTAATCGGGTCTCTGTTCGCCCTAGCCTAGAAGTTTAATAGTGCATTTTAGTCGCCATTTCATGCGCTTAGAGATGCCGCTTAGCCCAATACGCTAACTGAAATAGGAGCGACGTAAATTGAACAAATGTGATAGAATTTCCTTGAAATCTTATATTAAACAAAATATAAAATGATTTAATCGGGTCTCCGATTGCCCTATCATACAAGTTTAGTAGTGCATTTTACTCGCCCTCCCACGCGCTTTAAGATGCCGTCTAGCCCAGTACGCTATCTGAAATATCAGCGACGTAAATTGAACAAATGTGATAGAATTTCGCTGAATCCTTATATTAACCATAATATAAAATGATCTAATCGGGTCTCCGCTTGCCCTACCCTAGAAGTTTAATAGTGCATTTTACTCGCCATTTCGTGCGCTTTCAGATGCCGCTTTGCCCAATACGCTATCTGAAATAGGAGCGACGTAAATTGAACAAATGTGATAGAATTTCGCTGAATTCTTAAATTAACCATAATGTAAAATGTTCTAATCGGGTCTCTGTTCGCCATAGCCTAGAAGTTTAATAGTGCATTTTATTCGCCATTTCATGCGCTTTGTGATGCCGCTTAGCCCAATACGCTATCTGAAATAGGAGCGACGTAAATTGAACAAATGTGTTAGAATTTCCTTGAAATCTTATATTAAACAAAATATAAAATGATCTAATCGGGTCTCTGATTGCCCTATCATAGAAGTTTAGTAGTGCATTTTACTCGCCATTCCACGCGCTTTAAGATGCCGCGTAGCCCAATACGCTATCTGAAATAGGAGCGACGTAAGTTGAACAAATGTGATAGAATTTCGCTGAATTCTTTTATTAACCATAATGTAAAATGATCTAATCGGGTCACTGTTTGCCCTACCCTAGAAGTTAAATAGTGCATTTTACACGCCATTTCGTGCGCTTTCAGATGCCGCTTAGCCCAATACGCTATCTGAAATATCAGCGATGTAAATTGAACAAATGTGATAGAATTTCGCTGAATTCTTAAATTAACCCTAATATAAAATTATCTAATCGGGTCTCTGTTTGCCCTACCCTAGAAGTTTAATAGTGCATTTCACTCGTCATTTCATGCGCTTTCAGATGCCGCTTAGCCCAATACGCTATCTGAAATAGGAGCGACGTAAATTGAACAAATGTGATAGAATTTCGCTGAATTCTTAAATTAACTATAATATAAAATTATCTAATCGGGTCTCTGTTTGCCCTACCTTAGAAGATTAATAGTGCATTTTACTCGTCATTTCATGCGCTTTGAGGTGCCGCTTAGCCCAATACGCTATCTGAAATAGGAGCGATATAAATTGAACAAATGTGATAGAATTTCGCTGAATTCTTTTATTAACCATAATGTAAAATGATCTAATCGGGTCTCTGTTCGCCCTAGCCTAGAAGTTTAATAGTGCATTTTACTCGCCATTCCATGCGCTTTGAGATGCCGCCTAGCCCAGTACGCTTTCTGAAATAGGAGCGACGTAAATTGAACAAATGTGATAGAATTTCAGTGAATTCATTTACTAACCATAATGTAAAATGATCTAATCGGGTCTCTGTTTGCCCTACCCTAGAAGTTTAATAGTGCATTTTACTCGCCATTTCTTGCGCTTTGAGATGCCGCTTAGCCCAATACGCTATCTGAAATATCAGCGACGTAAATTAAACAAATGTGATAGAATTTCGCTGAATCCTTATATTAACCAAAATATAAAATGATCAAATCGGCTCTCTGATTGCCGTATCATAGAAGTTTAGTAGTGCATTTCACTCGCCGTTCCACGCGCTTTATGATGCCGCCTAGTCCAGTACGCTATCTGAAATAGGAGCGACGTAAGTTGAACAAATATGATAGAATTTCGCTGAATTCTTAAATTAACTATAATATAAAATTATCTAATCGGGTCTCTGTTTGCCCTACCTTAGAAGATTAATAGTGCATTTTACTCGTCATTTCATGCGCTTTGAGGTGCCGCTTAGCCCAATACGCTATCTGAAATAGGAGCGATATAAATTGAACAAATGTGATAGAATTTCGCTGAATTCTTTTATTAACCATAATGTAAAATGATCTAATCGGGTCTCTGTTCGCCCTAGCCTAGAAGTTTAATAGTGCATTTTACTCGCCATTTCATGCGCTTTGAGATGCCGCCTAGCCCAGTACGCTTTCTGAAATAGGAGCGACGTAAATTGAACAAATGTGATAGAATTTCAGTGAATTCATTTACTAACCATAATGTAAAATGATCTAATCGGGTCTCTGTTTGCCCTACCCTAGAAGTTTAATAGTGCATTTTACTCGCCATTTCTTGCGCTTTGAGATGCCGCTTAGCCCGATACGCTATCTGAAATATCAGCGACGTAAATTGAACAAATGTGAAAGAATTTCGCTGAATTCTTATATTAACCAAAATATAAAATGATCTAATCGACTCTCTGATCGCCCTATCATAGAAGTTTAGTAGTGCATTTTACTCGCCCTTCCACGCGCTTTAAGATGCCGCCTAGCCCAGTACGCTATCTGAAATAGGAGCGACGTAAGTTGAACAAATGTGATAGAATTTCGCTGAATTCTTAAATTAACCCTAATATAAAATGATCTAATCGGGTCTCTGTTTGCCCTACCCTAGAAGTTTAATAGTGCATTTTACACGCCATTTCGTGCGCTTTCAGATGCCGCTTAGCCCAATACGGTATCTGAAATATGAGCGACGTAAATTGAACAAATGTGATAGAATTTCGCTGAATTCTTATATTAATCTTAATGTAAAATGATCTAATCGGGTCTTTGTTCGCCCTACCCTAGAAGTTTAATAGTGCATTTCACTCGTCATTTCATGCGCATTGAGATGCCGCTTAGCCCAATTCGCTATCTGAAATAGGAGCAACGTAAATTGAACAAATGTGATAGAATTTCGCTGAATTCTTATATTAACCAAAATATAAAATGATCTAATCGGGTCTCTGATTGCCCTATCATAGAAGTTTAACAGTGCATTTTACTCGCCATTCCTCGCGTTTTAAGATGCCGCCTAGCCCAGTACGCTAGCTGAAATAGGAACGACGTAAATTGAACAAATGTGATAGAATTTCGTTGAATTCTTATATTAACCTTAATATAAAATGATCTAATCGGGTCTCTGTTTGCCTTACCCTAGAAGTTTAATAGTGCATTTAACTCGTCATTTCATGCGCTTTGAGATGCCTCTTAGCCCAATACGCTATCTGAAATAGGAGCGACGTAAATTGAACAAATGTGATAGAATTACGCTGAATTCTTATATTAACCGTAATATAGAATGATCTAATCGGGTCTCTGTTTGCCTTACCCTAGAAGTTTAGTAGTCCATTGTACTCGCCATTCCATGCGCTTTGAGATGCCGCTTAGCCCAATACGCTATCTGAAATAGGAGCGACGTAAGTTGAACAAATGTGATAGAATTTCGCTGAATTCTTTTATTAACCATAATGTAAAATGATCTAATCGGGTCACTGTTTGCCCTACCCTAGAAGTTTAATAGTGCATTTTGCACGCCATTTCGTGCGCTTTCAGATGCCGCTTAGCCCAATACGCTATCTGAAATATCAGCGACGTAAATTGAACAAATGTGATAGAATTTCGCTGAATTCTTAAATTAACCCTTATATAAAATTATCTAATCGGGTCTCTGTTTGCCCTACCCTAGAAGTTTAATAGTGCATTTCACTCGACATTTCATGCGCTTTGAGATGCCGCTTAGCCCAATACGCTATCTGAAATAGGAGTAACGTAAATTGAACAAATGTGATAGAATTTCGCTGAATTCATTTATTAACCATAATGTAAAATGATCTAATCGGGTCTCTGTCCGCCCTACCCTAGAAGTTTAATAGTGCATTTCACTCGTCATTTCATGCGCTTTCAGATGCCGCTTAGCCCAATACGCTATCTGAAATAGGAGCGACGTAAATTGAACAAATGTGATAGAATTTCGCTGAATTCTTAAATTAACTATAATATAAAATTATCTAATCGGGTCTCTGTTTGGCCTACCTTAGAAGATTAATAGTGCACTTTACTCGTCATTTCATGCGCTTTGTGGTGCCGCTTAGCCCAATACGCTATCTGAAATAGGAGCGACGTAAGTTGAACAAATATGATAGAATTTCGCTGAATTCTTATATTAACCATTATGTAAAATGTTCTAATCGGGTCTCTGTTCGCCCTAGCCTAGAATTTTAATAGTGCATTTTATTCGCGATTTCTTGCGCTTTGTGATGCCGCTTAGGCCAATACGCTATCTGAAATAGGAGCGACGTAAATTGAACAAATGTGATAGAATTTCCTTGAAGTCTTATATTAAACAAAATATAAAATGATCTAATCGGGTCTCTGATTGCCCTACCCTAGAAGTTTAATAGTGCATTTCACTCGTCATTTCATGCGCTTTCAGATGCCGCTTAGCCCAATACGCTATCTGAAATAGGAGCGACGTAAATTGAACAAATGTGATAGAATTTCGCTGAATTCTTAAATTAACCATAATATAAAATTATCTAATCGGGTCTCTGTTTGCCTTACCCTAGAAGTTTAATAGTGCATTTTACTCGCCACTTCATGCGATTTGAGATGCTGCTTAGCCCAATACGCTTTCTGAAATAGGAGCGACGTAAATTGAACAAATGTGATAGAATTTTGCTGAATCCTTATATTAACCAAAATATAAAATGATCTAATCGGCTCTCTGATTGCCGTATCATAGAAGTTTAGTAGTGCATTTTACTCGCCGTTCCACGCGCTTTAAGATGCCGCATAGCCCAGTACGCTATCTGAAATAGGAGCGACGGAAGTTGAACAAATGTGATAGAACTTCGCTGAATTCTTAAATTAACCCTAATATAAAATGATCTAATCGGGTCTCTGTTTGCCCTACCCTAGAAGTTTAATAGTGCATTTTACTCGCCATTTCGTGCGCTTTCAGATGCCGCTTAGCCCAATACGCTATCTGAAATATGAGCGACGTAAATTGAACAAATGTGATAGAACTTCGCTGAATTCTTATATTAATCTTAATGTAAAATGGTCTAATCGGGTCTTTGTTCGCCCTACCCTAGAAGTTTAATAGTGCATTTCACTCGTCATTTCATGCGCTTTGAGATGCCGCTTAGCCCAATAAGCTATCTGAAATAAGAGCGACGTAAATTGAACAAATGTGATAGAATTTCGCTGAATTCTTAAATTAACCATAATATAAAATTATCTAATCGGGTCTCTGTTTGCCTTACCCTAGAAGTTTAATAGTGCATTTTACTCGCCATTTCATGCGATTTGAGATGCTTCTTAGCCCAATACGCTTTCTGAAATAGGAGCGACGTAAATTGAACAAATGTGATAGAATTTCGCTGAATTCTCATATTAACCCAAATATAAAGTGATCTAATCGGGTCTCTGATTGCCCTATCATAGAAGGTTAGTAGTGCATTTTACTCGCCATTCTACGCGCTTTAAGATGCCGCGTAGCCCAATACGCTATCTGAAATATGAGCGACGCAAATTGAACAAATGTGATAGAATTTCGCTGAATTCTTAAATTAATCCTAATATAAAATTATCTAATCGGGTCTCTGTTTGCCCTACCCTAGAAGTTTAATAGTGCATTTCACTCGACATTTCATGCGCTTTGAGATGCCGCTTAGCCCAATACGCTATCTGAAATAGGAGTAACGTAAATTGAACAAATGTGATAGTATTTCGCTGAATTCTTATATTAACCAAAATATAAAATGATCTAATCGGGTCTCTGATTGCCCTATCATAGAAGTTTATATAGTGCATTTTACTCGCCATTCCACGCGCTTTAAGGTGCCGCCTAGCCCAGTACGCTATCTGAAATATGAACAACGTAAATTGAACAAATGTGATAGAATTTCGCTGAATTCATTTATTAACCATAATGTAAAATGATCTAATCGGGTCTCTGTCCGCCCTACCCTAGAAGTTTAATAGTGCATTTCACTCGTCATTTCATGCGCTTTCAGATGCCGCTTAGCCCAATACGCTATCTGAAATAGGAGCGACGTAAATTGAACAAATGTGATAGAATTTCGCTGAATTCTTAAATTAACTATAATATAAAATTATCTAATCGGGTCTCTGTTTGGCCTACCTTAGAAGATTAATAGTGTATTTTACTCGTCATTTCATGCGCTTTGAGGTGCCGCTTAGCCCAATACGCTATCTGAAATAGGAGCGATATAAATTGAACAAATGTGATAGAATTTCGCTGAATTCTTTTATTAACCATAATGTAAAATGATCTAATCGGGTCTCTGTTCGCCCTAGCCTAGAAGTTTAATAGTGCATTTTACTCGCCATTTCATGCGCTTTGAGATGCCGCCTAGCCCAGTACGCTTTCTGAAATAGGAGCGACGTAAATTGAACAAATGTGATAGAATTTCAGTGAATTCATTTACTAACCATAATGTAAAATGATCTAATCGGGTCTCTGTTTGCCCTGCCCTAGAAGTTTAATAGTGCATTTTACTCGCCATTTCTTGCGCTTTGAGATGCCGCTTAGCCCAATACGCTATCTGAAATATCAGCGACGTAAATTAAACAAATGTGATAGAATTTCGCTGAATCCTTATATTAACCAAAATATGAAATGATCAAATCGGCTCTCTGATTGCCGTATCATAGAAGTTTAGTAGTGCATTTTACTCGCCGTTCCACGCGCTTTATGATGCCGCCTAGTCCAGTACGCTATCTGAAATAGGAGCGACGTAAGTTGAACAAATATGATAGAATTTCGCTGAATTCTTAAATTAACCATTATGTAAAATGTTCTAATCGGGTCTCTGTTCGCCCTAGCCTAGAAGTTTAATAGTGCATTTTATTCGCGATTTCTTGCGCTTTGTGATGCCGCTTAGGCCAATACGCTATCTGAAATAGGAGCGACGTAAATTGAACAAATGTGATAGAATTTCCTTGAAGTCTTATATTAAACAAAATATAAAATGATCTAATCGGGTCTCTGATTGCCCTACCCTAGAAGTTTAATAGTGCATTTCACTCGTCATTTCATGCGCTTTCAGATGCCGCTTAGCCCAATACGCTATCTGAAATAGGAGCGATGTAAATTGAACAAATGTGATAGAATTTCGCTGAATTCTTAAATTAACCCTAATATAAAATGATCTAATCGGGTCTCTGTTTGCCCTTCCCTAGAAGTTTAATAGTGCATTTTACTCGCCATTTCATGCGCATTCAGATGCCGCTTAGCCCAATACGCTATCTGAAATAGGAGCGACGTAAATTGAACAAATGTGATAGAATTTCGATGAATTCTTAAATTAACCATAATATAGAGTTTTCTTATCGGGTCTCTGTTTGCCCTACCCTAGAAGTTTAATAGTGCATTTTACTCGCCATTTCTTGCGCTTTGAGATGCCGCTTAGCCCAATACGCTATCTGAAATAGGAGCGACGTAAATTGAACATATGTGATAGAATATCCTTGAAATCTTATATTAAACAAAATATAAAATGATCTAATCGGCTCTCTGATTGCCGTATCATAGAAGTTTAGTAGTGCATTTTACTCGCCGTTCCACGCGCTTTAAGATGCCGCATAGCCCTGTACGCTATCTGAAATAGGAGCGACGGAAGTTGAACAAATGTGATAGAACTTCGCTGAATTCTTAAATTAACCCTAATATAAAATGATCTAATCGGGTCTCTGTTTGCCCTACCCTAGAAGTTTAATAGTGCATTTTACTCGCCATTTCGTGCGCTTTCAGATGCCGCTTAGCCCAATACGCTATCTGAAATATGAGCGACGTAAATTGAACAAACGTGATAGAATTTCGCTGAATTCTTATATTAATCTTAATGTAAAATGGTCTAATCGGGTCTTTGTTCGCCCTACCCTAGAAGTTTAATAGTGCATTTCACTCGTCATTTCATGCGCTTTGAGATGCCGCTTAGCCCAATAAGCTATCTGAAATAGGAGCGACGTAAATTGAACAAATGTGATAGAATTTCGCTGAATTCTTATATTAACCAAAATATAAAATGATCTAGTCGGGTCTCTGATTGACCTATCATAGAAGTTTAATAGTGCATTTTGCTCGCCTTTCCACGCGCTATAAGATGCCGCCTAGCCCAGTACGCTATCTGAAATTGGAGCGACGGAAATTGAACAAATGTGATAGAATTTTGCTGGCATCTTAAATTAACTATAATATAAAATGATCTAATCAGGTGTCTGCTTGCCTTACCCTAGAAGTTTAATAGTGCATTTTGCTCGCCATTGCTTGCGCTTTGAGATGCCGCTTAGCCCAATACGCTATCTGAGATAGGAGCGACGTAAATTGAACAAATGTGATAGAATTTCGCTGAATTCTTATATTAACCTTAATGTAAAATGATCTAATCGGGTCCTTGTTCGCCCTACCCTAGAAGTTTAATAGTGCATTTCACTCGTCATTTCATGCGCATTGAGATGCCGCTTAGCCCAATTCGCTATCTGAAATAGGAGCGACGTAAATTGAACAAATGTGATAGAATTTCGCTGAATTCATATATTAACCGTAATATAAAATGATCTAATCGGGTCTCTGTTTGCCCTACCCTAGAAGTTTAATAGTGCATTTTACTCGCCATTTCATGCGCTTTGAGATGCCTCTTAGCCCAATACGCTATCTGAAATAGGAGCAATGTAAATTGAACAAATGTGATAGAATTTCGTTGAATTCTTTTATTAACCATAATGTAAAATGATCTAATCGGGTCTCTGTTCGCCCTAGCCCAGAAGTTTAATAGTGCATTTTATTCGCCATTTCATGCGCTTTGAGTTGCCGCTTAGCCCAATACGCTATCTGAAATAGGAGCGACGTAAATTGAACAAATGTGATAGAATTTCCCTGAATACTTATATTAACCAAAATATAAAATGATCTAATCGACTCTCTGATTGCCCTATCATAGAAGATTAACAGTGCATTTTACTCGCCGTTCCACGCGCTTTAAGATGCCGCCTAGCCCAGTACGCTATCTGAAATAGGAGCGACGTAAGTTGAACAAATGTGATAGAATTTCGCTGAATTCTTAAATTAACCCTAATATAAAATTATCTAATCGGGTCTCTGTTTGCCCTACCCTAGAAGTTTAATAGTGCATTTCACTCGTCATTTCATGCGCTTTGAGATGCCGCTTAGCGGAAGGCGCTATCTGAAATAGGAGCGATGTAAATTGAACAAATGTGATAGAATTTCGCTGAATTCTTTTATTAACCATAATGTAAAATGATCTAATCGGGTCTCTGTTCGCCCTAGCCTAGAAGTTTAATAGTGCATTTTAGTCGCCATTTCATGCGCTTAGTGATGCCACTTAGGCCAATACGCTAACTGAAATAGGAGCGACGTAAATTGAAGAAATGTGATAGAATTTCCTTGATATCTTACATTAAACAAAATATAAAATGATCTAATCGGGTCTCCGATTGCCCTATCATAGAAGTTTAGTAGTGCATTTTACTCGCCCTTCCACGCGCTTTAAGATGCCGTCTAGCCCAGTACGCTATCTGAAATATCAGCGACGTAAATTGAACAAATGTGATAGAATTTCGCTGAATCCTTATATTAACCATAATATAAAATGATCTAATCGGGTCTCTGCTTGCCCTACCCTAGAAGTTTAATAGTGCATTTTACTCGTCATTTCGTGCGCTTTGAGATGCCGCTTTGCCCAATACGCTATCTGATATAGGAGCGACGTAAATTGAACAAATGTGATAGAATTTCGCTGAATTCTTAAATTAACCATAATGTAAAATGTTCTAATCGGGTCTCTGTTCGCCATAGCCTAGAAGTTTAATAGTGCATTTTATTCGCCATTTCATGCGCTTTGTGATGCCGCTTAGCCCAATACGCTATCTGAAATAGGAGCGACGTAAATTGATCAAATGTGATAGAATTTCCTTGACATCTTATATTAAACAAAATATAAAATGATCTAATCGACTCTCTGATTGCCCTATCATAGAAGTTTAGTAGTGCATTTTACTCGCCATTCCACGCGCTTTAAGATGCCGCCTAGCCCAGTACGCTATCGGAAATAGGAACAACGTAAATTGAACAATTGTTATAGAATTTTGCTGAATTCTTAAATTAACTATAATATAAAATGATCTAATTGGGTCTCTATTTGCCCTACCCTAGAAGTTTAACAGTGCATTTTACTCGCCATTCCGAGCGCTTTAAGATGCCGCTTATCCAAATACGCTATCTGAAATAGGAGCGATGCAAATTGAACAAATGTGATAGAATTTCGCTGAATTCTTTTATTAACCATAATGTAAAATGATCTAATCGGGTCTCTGTTCGCTCTAGCCTAGAAGTTTAATAGTGCATTTTATTCGCCATTTCATGCGCTTTGAGATGCCGCTTAGCCCAATACGCTATCTGAAATAGGAGCGACGTAAATTGAACATATGTGATAGAATATCCTTGAAATCTTATATTAAACAAAATATAAAATGATCTAATCGGGTCTCCGATTACCCTATCATAGAAGTTTAGTAGTGCATTTGACTCGCCCTTCCACGCGCTTTAAGATGCCGTCTAGCCCAGTACGCTATCTGAAATAGGAGCGACGTAAGTTGAACAAATGTGATAGAATTTCGCTGAATTCTTATATTAATCTTAATGTAAAATGATCTAATCGGGTCTTTGTTCGCCCTACCCTAGAAGTTTAATAGTGCATTTCACTCGTCATTTCATGCGCATTGAGATGCCGCTTAGCCCAACACGCTATCTGAACTAGGAGCGACGTAAATTGAACAAATGTGATAGAATTTCGCTGAATTCTTATATTAACCAAAATATAAAATGATCTAATCGGGTCTCTGATTGCCCTATCATAGAAGTTTAACAGTGCATTTTACTCGCCATTCCTCGCGTTTTAAGATGCCGCATAGCCCAGTACCCTAGCTGAAATAGGAACGATGTAAATTGAACAAATGTGATAGAATTTCGCTGAATTCTTAAATTAACCCTAATATAAAATGATCTAATCGGGTCTCTGTTTGCCCTACCCTAGAAGTTTAATAGTGCATTTTACTCGCCATTTCGTGCGCTTTCAGATGCCGCTTAGCCCAATACGCTATCTGAAATATGAGCGACGTAAATTGAACAAATGTGATAGAATTTCGCTGAATTCTTATATTAATCTTAATGTAAAATGGTCTAATCGGGTCTTTGTTCGCCCTACCCTAGAAGTTTAATAGTGCATTTCACTCGTCATTTCATGCGCTTTGGGATGCCGCTTAGCCCAATAAGCTATCTGAAATAGGAGCGACGTAAATTGAACAAATGTGATAGAATTGCGCTGAATTCTTATATTAACCAAAATATAAAATGATCTAGTCGGGTCTCTGATTGACCTATCATAGAAGTTTAATAGTGCATTTTGCTCGCCTTTCCACGCGCTATAAGATGCCGCCTAGCCCAGTACGCTATCTGAAATTGGAGCGACGGAAATTGAACAAATGTGATAGAATTTTGCTGGCATCTTAAATTAACTATAATATGAAATGATCTAATCAGGTGTCTGCTTGCCTTACCCTAGAAGTTTAATAGTGCATTTTGCTCGCCATTTCTTGCGCTTTGAGATGCCGCTTAGCCCAATACGCTATCTGAAATAGGAGCGACGTAAATTGAACAAATGTGATAGAATTTCGCTGAATTCTTATATTAACCTTAATGTAAAATGATCTAATCGGGTCCTTGTTCGCCCTACTCTAGAAGTTTAATAGTGCATTTCACTCGTCATTTCATGCGCATTGAGATGCCGCTTAGCCCAATTCGCTATCTGAAATAGGAGCGACGTAAATTCAACAAATGTGATAGAATTTCGCTGAATTCATATATTAACCGTAATATAAAATGATCTAATCGGGTCTCTGTTTGCCCTATCCTAGAAGTTTAATAGTGCATTTTACTCGCCATTTCATGCGCTTTGAGATGCCTCTTAGCCCAATACGCTATCTGAAATAGGAGCAATGTAAATTGAACAAATGTGATAGAATTTCGTTGAATTCTTTTATTAACCATAATGTAAAATGATCTAATCGGGTCTCTGTTCGCCCTAGCCCAGAAGTTTAATAGTGCATTTTATTCGCCATTTCATGCGCTTTGAGATGCCGCTTAGCCCAATACGCTATCTGAAATAGGAGCGACGTAAATTGAACAAATGTGATAGAATTTCCCTGAATTCTTATATTAACCAAAATATAAAATGATCTAATCGACTCTCTGATTGCCCTATCATAGAAGATTAACAGTGCATTTTACTCGCCGTTCCACGCGCTTTAAGATGCCGCCTAGCCCAGTACGCTATCTGAAATAGGAGCGACGTAAGTTGAACAAATGTGATAGAATTTCGCTGAATTCTTAAATTAACCCTAATATAAAATTATCTAATCGGGTCTCTGTTTGCCCTACCCTAGAAGTTTAATAGTGCATTTCACTCGTCATTTCATGCGCTTTGAGATGCCGCTTAGCGGAAGGCGCTATCTGAAATAGGAGCGATGTAAATTGAACAAATGTGATAGAATTTCGCTGAATTCTTTTATTAACCATAATGTAAAATGATCTAATCGGGTCTCTGTTCGCCCTAGCCTAGA
Organism: Macropis europaea; assembly: GCA_916610135.2. Taxonomy (NCBI): domain Eukaryota; kingdom Metazoa; phylum Arthropoda; class Insecta; order Hymenoptera; family Melittidae; genus Macropis; species Macropis europaea. The sequence goes on along the minus strand of CAKAJE020001060.1, from coordinate 62,034 downwards.
AGTTTAATAGTGCATTTTAGTCGCCATTTCATGCGCTTAGTGATGCCGCTTAGCCCAATACGCTAACTGAAATAGGAGCGACGTAAATTGAAGAAATGTGATAGAATTTCGCTGAATCCTTATATTAACCATAATATAAAATGATCTAATCGGGTCTCCGATTGCCCTATCATAGAAGTTTAGTAGTGCATTTTACTCGCCCTTCCACGCGCTTTAAGATGAAGTCTAGCCCAGTACGCTATCTGAAATATCAGCGACGTAAATTGAACAAATGTGATAGAATTTCGCTGAAATCTTATATTAACCGTAATATAAAATGATCTAATCGGGTCTCTGTTCGCCCTAGCCTAGAAGTTTAATAGTGCATTTTATTCGCCATTTCGTGCGCTTTTAGATGCCGCTTAGCCTAGGACGCTATCTGAAATAGGAACGACGTAAATTGAACAAATGTGATAGAATTTCGCTGAATTCTTATATTAACCAAAATATAAAATGATCTAATCGGGTCTCTGATTGCCCTACCCTAGAAGTTTAATAGTGCATTTTACTCGCCATTTCTTGCGCTTTGAGATGCCGCTTAGCCCAATACGCTACCTGAAATATCAGCGACGTAAATTGAACAAATGTGATAGAATTTCGCTGAATCCTTATATTAACCAAAATATGAAATGATCTAATCGGCTCTCTGATTGCCGTATCATAGAAGTTTAGTAGTGCATTTTACTCGCCGTTCCACGCGCTTTAAGATGCCGTCTAGCCCAGTACGCTATCTGAAATAGGAGCGACGTAAGTTTAACAAATGTGATAGAATTTCGCTAAATTCTTAAATTAACCCTAATATAAAATTATCTAATCGGGTCTCTGTTTGCCCTACCCTAGATGTTTAATAGTGCATTTCACTCGTCATTTCGTGCGCTTTGAGATGCCGCTTTGCCCAATACGCTATCTGAAATAGGAGCGACGTAAATTGAACAAATGTGATAGAATTTCGCTGAATTCTTAAATTAACCATAATGTAAAATGTTCTAATCGGGTCTCTGTTCGCCATAGCCTAGAAGTTTAATAGTGCATTTTATTCGCCATTTCATGCGCTTTGTGATGCCGCTTAGCCCAATACGCTATCTGAAATAGGAGCGACGTAAATTGATCAAATGTGATAGAATTTCCTTGACATCTTATATTAAACAAAATATAAAATGATCTAATCGGGTCTCTGATTGCCCTATCATAGAAGTTTAGTAGTGCATTTTACTCGCCATTTCATGCGCATTGAGATGCCTCTTAGCCCAATACGCTATCTGAAATAGGAGCGACGTAAATTGAACAAATGTGATAGAATTTCGATGAATTCTTAAATTAACCATAATATAAAATGATCTTATCGGGTCTCTGTTTGCCCTACCCTAGAAGCTTAATAGTGCATTTTACTCGCCATTTCTTGCGCTTTGCGATGCCGCTTAGCCCAATACGCTATCTGAATTATCAGCGACGTAAATTGAACAAATGTGATAGAATTTCGCTGAATGCTTATATTAATCTTAATGTAAAATGATCTAATCGGGTCTTTGTTCGCCCTACCCTAGAAGTTTAATAGTGCATTTTACTCGCCATTTCATGCGCTTTGAGATGCCGCCTAGCCCAGTACGCTTTCTGAAATAGGAGCGACGTAAATTGAACAAATGTGATAGAATTTCAGTGAATTCATTTACTAACCATAATGTAAAATGATCTAATCGGGTCTCTGTTTGCCCTACCCTAGAAGTTTAATAGTGCATTTTACTCGCCATTTCTTGCGCTTTGAGATGCCGCTTAGCCCAATACGCTATCTGAAATATCAGCGACGTAAATTGAACAAATGTGAGAGAATTTCGCTGAATTCTTAAATTAACCCTAATATAAGATTATCTAATCGGGTCTCTGTTTGCCCTACCCTAGAAGTTTAATAGTGCATTTCACTCGACATTTCATGCGCTTTGAGATGCCGCTTAGTCCAATACGCTATCTGAAATAGGAGTAACGTAAATTGAACAAATGTGATAGTATTTCGCTGAATTCTTATATTAACCAAAATATAAAATGATCTAATCGGGTCTCTGATTGCCCTATCATAGAAGTTTATATAGTGCATTTTACTCGCCATTCCACGCGCTTTGAGATGCCGCCTAGCCCAGTACGCTATCTGAAATAGGAACAACGTAAATTGAACAAATGTGATAGAATTTCGCTGAATTCATTTAGTAACCATAATGTAAAATGATCTAATCGGGTCTCTGTCCGTCCTACCCTAGAAGTTTAATAGTGCATTTCACTCGTCATTTCATGCGCTTTCAGATGCCGCTTAGCCCAATACGCTATCTGAAATAGGAGCGACGTAAATTGAACAAATGTGATAGAATTTCGCTGAATTCTTAAATTAACTATAATATAAAATTATCTAATCGGGTCTCTGTTTGCCCTACCTTAGAAGATTAATAGTGCATTTTACTCGTCATTTCATGCGCTTTGAGGTGCCGCCTAGCCCAATACGCTATCTGAAATAGGAGCGATATAAATTGAACAAATGTGATAGAATTTCGCTGAATTCTTTTATTAACCATAATGTAAAATGATCTAATCGGGTCTCTGTTCGCCCTAGCCTAGAAGTTTAATAGTGCATTTTACTCGCCATTTCATGCGCTTTGAGATGCCGCCTAGCCCAGTACGCTTTCTGAAATAGGAGCGACGTAAATTGAACAAATGTGATAGAATTTCAGTGAATTCATTTACTAACCATAATGTAAAATGATCTAATCGGGTCTCTGTTTGCCCTACCCTAGAAGTTTAATAGTGCATTTTACTCGCCATTTCTTGCGCTTTGAGATGCCGCTTAGCCCAATACGCTATCTGAAATATCAGCGACGTAAATTAAACAAATATGATAGAATTTCGCTGAATTCTTAAATTAACTATAATATAAAATTATCTAATCGGGTCTCTGTTTGCCCTACCTTAGAAGATTAATAGTGCATTTTACTCGTCATTTCATGCGCTTTGAGGTGCCGCTTAGCCCAATACGCTATCTGAAATAGGAGCGATATAAATTGAACAAATGTGATAGAATTTCGCTGAATTCTTTTATTAACCATAATGTAAAATGATCTAATCGGGTCTCTGTTCGCCCTAGCCTAGAAGTTTAATAGTGCATTTTACTCGCCATTTCATGCGCTTTGAGATGCCGCCTAGCCCAGTACGCTTTCTGAAATAGGAGCGACGTAAATTGAACAAATGTGATAGAATTTCAGTGAATTCATTTACTAACCATAATGTAAAATGATCTAATCGGGTCTCTGTTTGCCCTACCCTAGAACTTTAATAGTGCATTTTACTCGCCATTTCTTGCGCTTTGAGATGCCGCTTAGCCCAATACGCTATCTGAAATATCAGCGACGTAAATTGAACAAATGTGAGAGAATTTCGCTGAATTCTTATATTAACCTTAATGTAAAATGTTCTAATCGGGTCTCAGTTCGCCCTACCCAAGAAGATTAATAGTGCATTTCACTCGTCATTTCATGCGCTTTGAGATGCCGCTTAGCTCAATACGCTATCTGAAATAGGAGCGACGTAAATTGAACAAATGTGATAGAAATTCGCTGAATTCTTATATTAACCAAAATATAAAATGATCTAATCGACTCTCTGATTGCCCTATCATAGAAGTTTATATAGTGCATTTTACTCGCCATTCCACGCGCTTTAAGATGCCGCCTAGCCCAGTACGCTATCTGAAATAGGAACAACGTAAATTGAACAATTGTTATAGAATTTTGCTGAATTCTTAAATTAACTATAATATAAAATGATCTAATTGGGTCTCTATTTGCCCTACCCTAGAAGTTTAACAGTGCATTTTACTCGCCATTCCGAGCGCTTTAAGATGCCGCTTATCCAAATACGCTATCTGAAATAGGAGCGATGCAAATTGAACAAATGTGATAGAATTTCGCTGAATTCTTTTATTAACCATAATGTAAAATGATCTAATCGGGTCTCTGTTCGCTCTAGCCTAGAAGTTTAATAGTACATTTTATTCGCCATTTCATGCGCTTTGAGATGCCGCTTAGCCCAATACGCTATCTGAAATAGGAGCGACGTAAATTGAACATATGTGATAGAATATCCTTGAAATCTTATATTAAACAAAATATAAAATGATCTAATCGGGTCTCCGATTACCCTATCATAGAAGTTTAGTAGTGCATTTGACTCGCCCTTCCACGCGCTTTAAGATGCCGTCTAGCCCAGTACGCTATCTGAAATAGGAGCGACGTAAGTTGAACAAATGTGATAGAATTTCGCTGAATTCTTATATTAATCTTAATGTAAAATGATCTAATCGGGTCTTTGTTCGCCCTACCCTAGAAGTTTCATAGTGCATTTCACTCGTCATTTTATGCGCATTGAGATGCCGCTTAGCCCAATACGCTATCTGAACTAGGAGCGACGTAAATTGAACAAATGTGATAGAATTTCGCTGAATTCTTATATTAACCAAAATATAAAATGATCTAATCGGGTCTCTGATTGCCCTATCATAGAAGTTTAACAGTGCATTTTACTCGCCATTCCTCGCGTTTTAAGATGCCGCATAGCCCAGTACCCTAGCTGAAATAGGAACGACGTAAATTGAACAAATGTGATAGAATTTCGCTGAATTCTTAAATTAACCCTAATATAAAATGATCTAATCGGGTCTCTGTTTGCCCTACCCTAGAAGTTTAATAGTGCATTTTACTCGCCATTTCGTGCGCTTTCAGATGCCGCTTAGCCCAATACGCTATCTGAAATATGAGCGACGTAAATTGAACAAATGTGATAGAATTTCGCTGAATTCTTATATTAATCTTAATGTAAAATGGTCTAATCGGGTCTTTGTTCGCCCTACCCTAGAAGTTTAATAGTGCATTTCACTCGTGATTTCATGCGCTTTGGGATGCCGCTTAGCCCAATAAGCTATCTGAAATAGGAGCGACGTAAATTGAACAAATGTGATAGAATTGCGCTGAATTCTTATATTAACCAAAATATAAAATGATCTAGTCGGGTCTCTGATTGACCTATCATAGAAGTTTAATAGTGCATTTTGCTCGCCTTTCCACGCGCTATAAGATGCCGCCTAGCCCAGTACGCTATCTGAAATTGGAGCGACGGAAATTGAACAAATGTGATAGAATTTTGCTGGCATCTTAAATTAACTATAATATAAAATGATCTAATCAGGTGTCTGCTTGCCTTACCCTAGAAGTTTAATAGTGCATTTTGCTCGCCATTTCTTGCGCTTTGAGATGCCGCTTAGCCCAATACGCTATCTGAAATAGGAGCGACGTAAATTGAACAAATGTGATAGAATTTCGCTGAATTCTTATATTAACCTTAATGTAAAATGATCTAATCGGGTCCTTGTTCGCCCTACCCTAGAAGTTTAATAGTGCATTTCACTCGTCATTTCATGCGCATTGAGATGCCGCTTAGCCCAATTCGCTATCTGAAATAGGAGCGACGTAAATTCAACAAATGTGATAGAATTTCGCTGAATTCATATATTAACCGTAATATAAAATGATCTAATCGGGTCTCTGTTTGCCCTATCCTAGAAGTTTAATAGTGCATTTTACTCGCCATTTCATGCGCTTTGAGATGCCTCTTAGCCCAATACGCTATCTGAAATAGGAGCAATGTAAATTGAACAAATGTGATAGAATTTCGTTGAATTCTTTTATTAACCATAATGTAAAATGATCTAATCGGGTCTCTGTTCGCCCTAGCCCAGAAGTTTAATAGTGCATTTTATTCGCCATTTCATGCGCTTTGAGATGCCGCTTAGCCCAATACGCTATCTGAAATAGGAGCGACGTAAATTGAACAAATGTGATAGAATTTCCCTGAATTCTTATATTAACCAAAATATAAAATGATCTAATCGACTCTCTGATTGCCCTATCATAGAAGATTAACAGTGCATTTTACTCGCCGTTCCACGCGCTTTAAGATGCCGCCTAGCCCAGTACGCTATCTGAAATAGGAGCGACGTAAGTTGAACAAATGTCATAGAATTTCGCTGAATTCTTAAATTAACCCTAATATAAAATTATCTAATCGGGTCTCTGTTTGCCCTACCCTAGAAGTTTAATAGTGCATTTCACTCGTCATTTCATGCGCTTTGAGATGCCGCTTAGCGGAAGGCGCTATCTGAAATAGGAGCGATGTAAATTGAACAAATGTGATAGAATTTCGCTGAATTCTTTTATTAACCATAATGTAAAATGATCTAATCGGGTCTCTGTTCGCCCTAGCCTAGAAGTTTAATAGTGCATTTTAGTCGCCATTTCATGCGCTTAGTGATGCCGCTTAGCCCAATACGCTAACTGAAATAGGAGCGACGTAAATTGAAGAAATGTGATAGAATTTCCTTGAAATCTTATATTAAACAAAATATAAAATGATCTAATCGGGTCTCCGATTGCCCTATCATAGAAGTTTAGTAGTGCATTTTACTCGCCCTTCCACGCGCTTTAAGATGAAGTCTAGCCCAGTACGCTATCTGAAATATCAGCGACGTAAATTGAACAAATGTGATAGAATTTCGCTGAATCCTTATATTAACCATAATATAAAATGATCTAATCGGGTCTCTGCTTGCCCTACCCTAGAAGTTTAATAGTGCATTTTACTCGTCATTTCGTGCGCTTTGAGATGCCGCTTTGCCCAATACGCTATCTGAAATAGGAGCGACGTAAATTGAACAAATGTGATAGAATTTCGCTGAAATCTTATATTAACCGTAATATAAAATGATCTAATCGGGTCTCTGTTCGCCCTAGCCTAGAAGTTTAATAGTGCATTTTATTCGCCATTTCGTGCGCTTTTAGATGCCGCTTAGCCTAGGACGCTATCTGAAATAGGAACGACGTAAATTGAACAAATGTGATAGAATTTCGCTGAATTCTTATATTAACCAAAATATAAAATGATCTAATCGGGTCTCTGATTGCCCTACCCTAGAAGTTTAATAGTGCATTTTACTCGCCATTTCTTGCGCTTTGAGATGCCGCTTAGCCCAATACGCTACCTGAAATATCAGCGACGTAAACTGAACAAATGTGATAGAATTTCGCTGAATTCTTTAATTAACCCTAATATAAAATGATCTAATCGGGTCTCTGTTTGCCCTACCCTCGAAGTTTAATAGTGCATTTCACTCGTCATTTCATGCGCTTTGACATGCCGCTTAGCCCAATACGCTATCTGAAATAGGAGCGACGTAAATTGAACAAATGTGATAGAATTTCAGTGAATTCATTTATTAACCATAATGTAAAATGATCTAATCGGGTCTCTGTTTGCCCTACCCTAGAAGTTTAATAGTGCATTTTACTCGCCATTTCTTGCGCTTTGAGATGCCGCTTAGCCCAATACGCTACCTGAAATATCAGCGACGTAAATTGAACAAATGTGATAGAATTTCGCTGAATCATTATATTAACCAAAATATAAAATGATCTAATCGGCTCTCTGATTGCCGTATCATAGAAGTTTAGTAGTGCATTTTACTCGCCGTTCCACGCGCTTTAAGATGCCGCCTAGCCCAGTACGCTATCTGAAATAGGAGCGACGTAAGTTTAACAAATGTGATAGAATTTCGCTAAATTCTTAAATTAACCCTAATATAAAATTATCTAATCGGGTCTCTGTTTGCCCTACCCTAGATGTTTAATAGTGCATTTCACTCGTCATTTCATGCGCTTTGAGATGCCGCTTAGCGGAAGGCGCTATCTGAAATAGGAGCGATGTAAATTGAACAAATGTGATAGAATTTCGCTGAATCCTTATATTAACCATAATATAAAATGATCTAATCGGGTCTCTGCTTGCCCTACCCTAGAAGTTTAATAGTGCATTTTACTCGTCATTTCGTGCGCTTTGAGATGCCGCTTTGCCCAATACGCTATCTGAAATAGGAGCGACGTAAATTGAACAAATGTGATAGAATTTCGCTGAATTCTTTTATTAACCATAATGTAAAATGTTCTAATCGGGTCTCTGTTCGCCATAGCCTAGAAGTTTAATAGTGCATTTTATTCGCCATTTCATGCGCTTTGTGATGCCGCTTAGCCCAATACGCTATCTGAAATACGAGCGACGTAAATTGAACAAATGTGATAGAATTTCCTTGAAATCTTATATTAAACAAAATATAAAATGATCTAATCGGGTCTCTGATTGCCCTATCATAGAAGTTTAGTAGTGCATTTTACTCGCCATTCCACGCGCTTTAAGATGCCGCGTAGCCCAATACGCTATCTGAAATAGGAGCGACGTAAGTTGAACAAATGTGATAGAATTTCGCTGAATTCTTTTATTAACCATAATGTAAAATGATCTAATCGGGTCACTGTTTGCCCTACCCTAGAAGTTTAATAGTGCATTTTACACGCCATTTCGTGCGCTTTCAGATGCCGCTTAGCCCAATACGCTATCTGAAATATCAGCGACGTAAATTGAACAAATGTGATAGAATTTCGCTGAATTCTTAAATTAACCCTAATATAAAATTATCTAATCGGGTCTCTGTTTGCCCTACCCTAGAAGTTTAATAGTGCATTTCACTCGACATTTCATGCGCTTTGAGATGCCGCCTAGCCCAATACGCTATCTGAAATAGGAGTAACGTAAATTGAACAAATGTGATAGAATTTCCCTGAATTCTTATATTAACGTTAATGTAAAATGATCTAATCGGGTCTCTGTTCGCCCTACCCTAGAAGTTTAATAGTGCATTTCACTCGTCATTTCATGCGCTTTCAGATGCCGCTTAGCCCAATACGCTATCTGAAATAGGAGCGACGTAAATTGAACAAATATGATAGAATTTCGCTGAATTCATATATTAACCGTAATATAAAATGATCTAATCGGGTCCCTGTTTGCCCTACCCTAGAAGTTTAATAGTGCATTTAACTCGCCATTTCATGCGCTTTGAGATGCCTCTTAGCCCAATACGCTATCTGAAATAGGAGCGACGTAAATTGAACAAATGTGATAGAATTACGCTGAATTCTTATATTAACCGTAATATAGAATGATCTAATTGGGTCTCTGTTTGCCTTACCCTAGAAGTTTAATAGTGCATTGTACTCGCCATCCCATGCGCTTTGAGATGCCGCTTAGCCCAATACGCTATCTGAAATAGGAGCGACGTAAATTGAACAAATGTGATAGAATTTCGCTGAATTCTTAAATTAACTATAATATAAAATTATCTAATCGGGTCTCTGTTTGCCCTACCTTAGAAGATTAATAGTGCATTTTACTCGCCATTCCTCGCGTTTTAAGATGCCGCCTAGCCCAGTACGCTATCTGAAATAGGAGCGATGTAAATTGAACAAATGTGATAGAATTTCGCTGAATACTTTCATTAACCATAATGTAAAATGATCTAATCGGGTCTCTGTTCGCCGTAGCCTAGAAGTTTAATAGTGCATTTTACTCGCCATTTCATGCGATTTGAGATGCTGCTTAGCCCAATACGCTATCTGAAATAAGAGCGACGTAAATTGAACAAATGTGATAGAATTTCGCTGAATTCTTAAATTAACCATAATATGAAATTATCTAATCGGGTCTCTGTTTGCCTTACCCTAGAAGTTTAATAGTGCATTTTACTCGCCATTTCATGCGATTTTAGATGCCGCTTAGCCCAATACGCTATCTGAGCTAGGAGCGACGTAATTTGAACAAATGTGAGCGAATTTCGCTGAATTCTTAAATTCACTATAATATAAACTGAACTAATCGGGTCTCTGTTTGCCCTACCCTAGAAGTTTAATAGTGCATTTTACTCGCCATTTCTTGCGCTTTGAGATGCCGCTTAGCCCAATACGCTATCTGAAATATCAGCGACGTAAATTGAACAAATGTGAGAGAATTTCGCTGAATTCTTATATTAACCTTAATGTAAAATGTTCTAATCAGGTCTCCGTTCGCCCTACCCTAGAAGATTAATAGTGCATTTCACTCGTCATTTCATGCGCTTTGAGATGCCGCTTAGCCCAGTACGCTATCTGAAATAGGAGCGACGTAAATTGAACAAATGTGATAGATTTTCGCTGAATTCTTATATTAACCAAAATATAAAATGATCTAATCGACTCTCTGATTGCCCTATCATAGAAGTTTAGTAGTGCATTTTACTCGCCCTTCCACGCGCTTTAAGATGCCGCCTAGCCCAGTACGCTATCTGAAATAGGAGCGACGTAAGTTGAACAAATGTGATAGAATTTCGCTGAATTCTTAAATTAACCCTAATATAAAATGATCTAATCGGGTCTCTGTTTGCCCTACCCTAGAAGTTTAATAGTGCATTTTACACGCCATTTCGTGCGCTTTCAGATGCCGCTTAGCCCAATACGGTATCTGAAATATGAGCGACGTAAATTAAACAAATGTGATAGAATTTCGCTGAATTCTTATATTAATCTTAATGTAAAATGATCTAATCGGGTCTTTGTTCGCCCTACCCTAGAAGTTTATTAGTGCATTTCACTCGTCATTTCATGCGCATTGAGATGCCGCTTAGCCCAATTCGCTATCTGAAATAGGAGCGACGTAAAATGAACAAATGTGATAGAATTTCGCTTAATTCTTATATTAACCAAAATATAAAATGATCTAATCGGGTCTCTGATTGCCCTATCATAGAAGTTTAACAGTGCATTTTACTCGACATTCCTCGCGTTTTAAGATGCCGCCTAGCCCAGTCCGCTAGCTGAAATAGGAACGACGTAAATTGAACAAATGTGATAGAATTTCGTTGAATTCTTAAATTAACCTTAATATAAAATGATCTAATCGGGTCTCTGTTTGCCTTACCCTAGAAGTTTAATAGTGCATTTTACTCGCCATTTCATGCGATTTGAGATGCTGCTTAGCGCAATACGCTATCTGAAATAGGAGCGACGTAAATTGAACAAATGTGATAGAATTTCGCTGAATTCTTATATTAACCCAAATATAAAATGATCTAATCGGGTCTCTGATTGCCCTATCATAGAAGTTTAGTAGTGCATTTTACTCGCCATTCCACGCGCTTTAATATGCCGCGTAGCCCAATACGCTACCTGAAATAGGAGCGACGTAAGTTGAACAAATGTGATAGAATTTCGCTGAATTCTTTTATTAACCATAATGTAAAATGATCTAATCGGGTCACTGTTTGCCCTACCCTAGAAGGTTAATAGTGCATTTTACACGCCATTTCGTGCGCTTTCAGATGCCGCTTAGCCCAATACGCTATCTGAAATATCAGCGACGTAAATTGAACAAATGTGATAGAATTTCGCTGAACTCTTAAATTAACCCTAATATAAAATTATCTAATCGGGACTCTGTTTGCCCTACCCTAGAAGTTTAATAGTGCATTTCACTCGACATTTCATGCGCTTTGAGATGCCGCTTAGCCCAATACGCTATCTGAAATAGGAGTAACGTAAATTGAACAAATGTGATAGTATTTCGCTGAATTCGTATATTAACCAAAATATAAAATGATCTAATCGGGTCTCTGATTGCCCTATCATAGAAGTTTATATAGTGCATTTTACTCGCTATTCCACGCGGTTTAAGATGCCGCCTAGCCCAGTACGCTATCTGAAATAGGAACAACGTAAATTGAACAATTGTGATAGAATTTCCCTGAATTCTTATATTAACCTTAATGTAAAATGATCTAATCGGGTCTCTGTTCGCCCTACCCTAGAAGTTTAATAGTGCATTTCACTCGTCATTTCATGCGCTTTCAGATGCCGCTTAGCCCAATGCGCTATATGAAATAGGAGCGACGTAAATTGAACAAATATGATAGAATTTCGCTGAATTCTTATATTAACCGTAATATAAAATGATCTAATCGGGTCCCTGTTTGCCCTATCCTAGAAGTTTAATAGTGCATTTAACTCGCCATTTCATGCGCTTTGAGATGCCTCTTAGCCCAATACGCTATCTGAAATAGGAGCGACGTAAATTGAACAAATGTGACAGAATTACGCTGAATTCTTATATTAACCGTAATATAGAATGATCTAATCGGGTCTCTGTTTGCCTTACCCTAGAAGTTTAATAGTGCATTGTACTCGCCATACCATGCGCTTTGAGATGCCGCTTAGCCCAATACGCTATCTGCAATAGGAGCGACGTAAATTGAACAAATGTGATAGAATTTCGCTGCATTCTTAAATTAACTATAATATAAAATTATCTAATCGGGTCTCTGTTTGCCCTACCTTAGAAGATTAATAGTGCATTTTACTCGCCATTCCTCGCGTTTTAAGATGCCGCCTAGCCCAGTAAGCTATCTGAAATAGGAGCGATGTAAATTGAACAAATGTGATAGAATTTCGCTGAATTCTTTTATTAACCATAATGTAAAATGATCTAATCGGGTCTCTGTTCGCCCTAGCCTAGAAGTTTAATAGTGCATTTTACTCGCCATTTCATGCGATTTGAGATGCTGCTTAGCCCAATACGCTATCTGAAATAAGAGCGACTTAAATTGAACAAATGTGATAGAATTTCGCTGAATTCTTAAATTAACCATAATATGAAATTATCTAATCGGGTCTCTGTTTGCCTTACCCTAGAAGTTTAATAGTGCATTTTACTCGCCATTTCATGCGATTTGAGATGCTGCTTAGCCCAATACGCTATCTGAAATAGGAGCGACGTAAATTGAACAAATGTGATAGAATTTCGCTGAATTCTTATATTAACCCAAATATAAAATGATCTAATCGGGTCTCTGATTGCCCTATCATAGAAGTTTAGTAGTGCATTTTACTCGCCATTCCACGCGCTTTAAGAAGCCGCGTAGCCCAATACGCTATCTGAAATAGGAGCGACGTAAGTTGAACAAATGTGATAGAATTTCGCTGAATTCTTTTATTAACCATAATGTAAAAATGATCTAATCGGGTCACTGTTTGCCCTACCCTAGAAGTTTAATAGTGCATTTTACTCGCCATTTCATGCGCTTTGAGATGCCGCTTAGCCCAATACGCTATCTGAAATATCAGCGACGTAAATTGAACAAATGTGATAGAATTTCGCTGAATTCTTAAATTAACCCTAATATAAAATTATCTAATCGGGTCTCTGTTTGCCCTACCCTAGAAGTTTAATAGTGCATTTCACTCGACATTTCATGCGCTTTGAGATGCCGCTTAGCCCAATACGCTATCTGAAATAGGAGTAACGTAAATTGAACAAATGTGATAGTATTTCGCTGAATTCTTATATTAACCAAAATATAAAATGATCTAATCGGGTCTCTGATTGCCCTATCATACAAGTTTATATTGTGCATTTTACTCGCCATTCCACGCGCTTTAAGATGCCGCCTAGCCCAGTACGCTATCTGAAATAGGAACAACGTAAATTGAACATTTGTGATAGAATTTCCCTGAATTCTTATATTAACCTTAATGTAAAATGATCTAATCGGGTCTCTGTCCGCCCTACCCTAGAAGTTTAATAGTGCATTTCACTCGTCATTTCATGCGCTTTCAGATGCCGCTTAGCCCAATACGCTATCTGAAATAGGAGCGACGTAAATTGAACAAATATGATAGAATTTCGCTGAATTCATATATTAACCGTAATATAAAATGATCTAATCGGGTCCCTGTTTGCCCTACCCTAGAAGTTTAATAGTGCATTTAACTCGCCATTTCATGCGCTTTGAGATGCCTCTTAGCCCAATACGCTATCGGAAATAGGAGCGACGTAAATTGAACAAATGTGATAGAATTACGCTGAATTATTATATTAACCGTAATATAGAATGATCTAATCGGGTCTCTGTTTGCCTTACCCTAGAAGTTTAATAGTGAATTTTACTCGCCATTCCATGCGCTTTGAGATGCCGCTTAGCCCAATACGCTATCTGAAATAGGAGCGACGTAAATTGACAAATGTGATAGAATTTCGCTGAATTCTTAAATTAACTATAATATAAAATTATCTAATCGGGCCTCTGTTTGCCCTACCTTAGAAGATTAATAGTGAATTTTACTCGCCATTCCATGCGCTTTGAGATGCCGCTTAGCCCAATACGCTATCTGAAATAGGAGCGACGTAAGTTGAACAAATGTGATAGAATTTCGCTGAATTCTTTTATTAACCATAATGTAAAATGATCTAATCGGGTCTCTGTTCGCCCTAGCCTAGAAGTTTAATAGTGCATTTTACTCGCCATTTCATGCGCTTTGAGATGCCGCCTAGTCCAGTACGCTTTCTGAAATAGGAGCGACGTAAATTGAACAAATGTGATAGAATTTCAGTGAATTCATTTATTAACCATAATGTAAAATGATCTAATCGGGTCTCTGTTTGCCCTACCCTAGAAGTTTAATAGTGCATTTTACTCGCCATTTCTTGCGCTTTGAGATGCCGCTTAGCCCAATACGCTATCTGAAATATCAGCGACGTAAATTGAACAAATGTGAGAGAATTTCGCTGAATTCTTATATTAACCTTAATGTAAAATGTTCTAATCGGGTCTCAGTTCGCCCGACCCAAGAAGATTAATAGTGCATTTCACTCGTCATTTCATACGCTTTGAGATGCCGCTTAGCTCAATACGCTATCTGAAATAGGAGCGACGTAAATTGAACAAATGTGATAGAAATTTGCTGAATACTTATATTAACCAAAATATAAAATGATCTAATCGACTCTCTGATTGCCCTATCATAGAAGTTTATATAGTGCATTTTACTCGCCATTCCACGCGCTTTAAGATGCCGTCTAGCCCAGTACGCTATCTGAAATAGGAGCGACGTAAGTTGAACAAATGTGATAGAATTTCGCTGAATTCTTATATTAATCTTAATGTAAAATGATCTAATCGGGTCTTTGTTCGCCCTACCCTAGAAGTTTAATAGTGCATTTCACTCGTCATTTCATGCGCATTGAGATGCCGCTTAGCCCAATACGCTATCTGAACTAGGAGCGACGTAAATTGAACAAATGTGATAGAATTTCGCTGAATTCTTATATTAACCAAAATATAAAGTGATCTAATCGGGTCTCTGATTGCCCTATCATAGAAGTTTAACAGTGCATTTTACTCGCCATTCCTCGCGTTTTAAGATGCCGCATAGCCCAGTGCGCTAGCTGAAATAGGAACGACGTAAATTGAACAAATGTGATAGAATTTCGCTGAATTCTTAAATTAACCCTAATATAAAATGATCTAATCGGGTCTCTGTTTGCCCTACCCTAGAAGTTTAATAGTGCATTTTACTCGCCATTTCATGCGCATTGAGATGCCGCTTAGCCCAATACGCTATCTGAAATATGAGCGACGTAAATTGAACAAATGTGATAGAATTTCGCTGAATTCTTATATTAATCTTAATGTAAAATGATCTAATCGGGTCTTTGTTCGCCCTACCCTAGAAGTTTAATAGTGCATTTCACTCGTCATTTCATGCGCTTTGAGATGCCGCTTAGCCCAATAAGCTATCTGAAATAGGAGCGACGTAAATTGAACAAATGTGATAGAATTTCGCTGAATTCTTATATTAACCAAAATATAAAATGATCTAGTCGGGTCTCTGATTGACCTATCATAGAAGTTTAATAGTGCATTTTGCTCGCCTTTCCACGCGCTATAAGATGCCGCCTAGCCCAGTACGCTATCTGAAATTGGAGCGACGGAAATTGAACAAATGTGATAGAATTTTGCTGGCATCTTAAATTAACTATAATATAAAGTGATCTAATCAGGTGTCTGCTTGCCTTACCCTAGAAGTTTAATAGTGCATTTTGCTCGCCATTTCTTGCGCTTTGAGATGCCGCTTAGCCCAATACGCTATCTGAAATAGGAGCGACGTAAATTGAACAAATGTGATAGAATTTCGCTGAATTCTTATATTAACCTTAATGTAAAATGATCTAATCGGGTCCTTGTTCGCCCTACCCTAGAAGTTTAATAGTGCATTTCACTCGTCATTTCATGCGCATTGAGATGCCGCTTAGCCCAATTCGCTATCTGAAATAGGAGCGACGTAAATTGAACAAATGTGATAGAATTTCGCTGAATTCATATATTAACCGTAATATAAAATGATCTAATCGGGTCTCTGTTTGCCCTACCCTACAAGTTTAATAGTGCATTTCACTCGTCATTTCATGCGCTTTGAGATGCCGCTTAGCGGAAGGCGCTATCTGAAATAGGAGCGATGTAAATTGAACGAATGTGATAGAATTTCGCTGAATTCTTTTATTAACCATAATGTAAATTGATCTAATCGGGTCTCTGTTCGCCCTAGCCTAGAAGTTTAATAGTGCATTTTAGTCGCCATTTCATGCGCTTAGTGATGCCGCTTAGCCCAATACGCTAACTGAAATAGGAGCGACGTAAATTGTAGGAATGTGATAGAATTTCCTTGAAATCTTATATTAAACAAAATATAAAATGATCTAATCGGGTCTCCGATTGCCCTATCATAGAAGTTTAGTAGTGCATTTTACTCGCCCTTCCACGCGCTTTAAGATGCCGTCTAGCCCAGTACGCTATCTGAAGTATCAGCGACGTAAATTGAACAAATGTGATAGAATTTCGCTGAATCCTTATATTAACCATAATATAAAATGATCTAATCGGGTCTCTGTTTGCCCTACCCTAGAAGTTTAATAGTGCATTTCACTCGTCATTTCATGCGCTTTGAGATGCCGCTTAGCCCAATAAGCTAACTGAAATAGTAGGGACGTAAATTGAACAAATGTGATAGAATTTCCCTGAATTCTTATATTAACATTAATGTAAAATGATCTAATCGGGTCTCTGTTCCCCCTACCCTAGAAGTTTCATAGTGCATTTCACTCGTCATTTCATGCGCTTTGAGATGCCGCTTAGCCCAATAAGCTATCTGAAATAGGAGCGACGTAAATTGAACAAATGTGATAGAATTTCGCTGAATTCTTATATTAACCAAAATATAAAATGATCTAATCGGGTCCCTGATGGCCCTATCATAGAAGTTTAATAGTGCATTTCACTCGTCACTTCATGCGCTTTGAGATGCTGCTAAGCACAATACGCTATCTGAAATAGGAGCGACGTAAATTGAACAAATGTGATAGAATATCGCTGAATTCTTAAATTAACCATGATATAAAATGATATAATTGGGTCTCTGTTTGCCCTACCCTAGAAGTTTAATAGTGCATTTTACTCGCCATTTCTTGCGCTTTCAGATGCCGCTTAGCACAATAAGCTATCTGAAGTAGGAGCGACGTAAATTGAACAAATGTGATAGAATTTCCCTGAAATCTTATATTAACATTAACGTAAAATGATCTAATGGGGTCTCTGTTCGCCCTACCCTAGAAGTTTAATAGTGCATTTCACTCGTCATTTCATGCGCTTTGAGACGCCGCTTAGCCCAATAAGGTATCTGAAATAGGCGCGACGTAAATTGAACAAATGTGATAGAATTACGCTGAATTCTTATATTAACCGTAATATAAAATGATCTAATCGGGTCTCTGTTTGCCTTATCCTAGAAGTTTAATAGTGCATTTTACTCGCCATTTCATGCGCTTTGAGCTGCCGCTTAGCCCAGCACGCTATCTGAAACAGGAGCGACGTAAACTGAACAAATGTGATAGAATTTCGCAGAATTCTTTTATTAACCATAATGTGCAATGATCGAATAGGGTCTCTGTTCGCCCTAGCCTAGAAGTTTAATAGTGCATTTTATTCGCCATTTCATGCGCTTTGAGATGCCGCTTAGCCCAATACGCTATCTGAAATAGGAGCGACGTAAATTGAACAAATGTGATAGAATTTCGATGAATTCTTAAATTAACCATAATATAAAATGATATAATTGGGTCTCTGTTTGCCCTACCCTAGAAGTTTAATAGTGCATTTTACTCGCCATTTCTTGCGCTTTGAGATGCCGCTTATCCCAATACGCTATTTGAAATATGAGCGACGTAAATTGAACAAATGTGATAGAATTTCCCTGAACTCATATATTAACATTAATGTAAAATGATCTAATCGGGTCTCTGTTTGCCATACCCTAGAAGTATAATAGTGCATTCCACTCGTCATTCCACGCGCTTTATGATGCCGCCGAGCCCAGGACGCTATCTGAAATAGGAACGACGTAAATTGAACAAATGTGATAGAATTTTGCTGAATTCTTAACTTAACCATAATATAAAATGATCTAATCGGGTCTCTGTTTGCCCTACACTAGACGTTTAATAGTGCATTTTACTCGCCATTTCATGCGCCTTCAGATGCCGCTTAGCCCAATACGCTATCTGAAATAGGAGCGACGTAAATTGAACAAATGTGATAGAATTTCGCTGAATTCTTATATTAAACAAAATATAAAATGATCTAATTGGGTCTCTGGTTGCCCTACCCTAGAAATTTAATAGTGCATTGTACTCGACATTTCATGCGCTTTGAGATGCCGCATAGCCCAATACGCTATCTGAAATAGGAGCGACGTAAGTTGAACAAATGTGATAGAATTTCGCTGAATTCTTTTATTAACCATAATGTAAAATGACATAATCGGGTCTCTGTTCGCCCTATCCTAGAAGTTTAATAGTGCATTTTATTCGTCATTTCATGCGCTTTGTGATGCCGCTTAGCCCAATGCGCTATCTGAAATATGAGCGACGTAAATTGAACAAATGTGATAGAATTTCGCTGAATTCTCATATTAACATTAATGTAAAATGATCTAATCGGGTCTCTGTTTGCCCTACCCTAGAAGTTTAATAGTTCATTTCACTCGTCATTCCACGCGCTTTAAGATGCTGCCTAGCCCAGTACGCTATCTGAAATAGGAGCGACGTAAATTGAACAAATGTGATGGAATTTTGCTGAATTCTTAAATTAACCATAATATAAAATGATCTAAGCGGGTCTCTGTTTGCCCTACCCTAGAAGTTTAATAGTGCATTTCACTCGTCACTTCATGCGCTTTGAGAGGCCGCTAAGCCCAATAAGCTATCTGAAATAGGAGCGACGTAAATTGAACAAATGTGATAGAATTTCGCAGAATTCTTATGTTAACCAAAATATAAAATGATCTAATCTGGTCTCTGTTCGCCCTAGCCTAGAAGTTAAATAGTGCATTTTGTTCGCCATTTCATGCGCTTTGTGATGCCGCTTAGCCCAATACGCTATCTGAAATAGGAGCGACGTAAATTGAACAAATGTGATAGAATTTCCCTGAAATCTTATATTAAACAAAATATAAAATGATCTAATCGGGTCTCTGATTGCTCTATCATAGAAGTTTAGCAGTGCATTTTACTCGCCCTTCCACGCGCTTTAAGATGCCGCCTAGCCCAATACGCTATCTGAAATAGGAGCGACGTAAATTGAACAAACGTGATAGAATTTCCGTGAATTCTTATGTTAACCTTAATGTAAAATGATCTAATCGGGTCTCCGTGCGCCCTACCATAGAAGTCTAATAGTGCATTTCGCTCGCCATTCCACGTGCTTTAAGATGCCGCCTAGCCCAGTATGCTATCTGAAATAGGTACGGCGTAAATTGAACAAATGTGATAGAATTTCCCTGAATTCTTATATTAACCATAATGTAAAATGATCTGATCGGGTCTCTGTTCGCCCTACCCTAGAAGTTTAATGGTGCATTTTACTCGTCATTTCATGCGCTTTGAGATGCCGCTTAGCCCAATACGCTATCTGAAATAGGAGCGACGTAAATTGAACAAATCTGAGAGAATTTCGCTGAACTCTTGAATTCACTATAATATAAAATGATCTAATCGGGTCTCTGTTTGCCCTACCCTAGAAGTTTAATAGTGCATTTTACTCGTCATTTCATGCGCTTTGAGAGGCCGCTAAGCCCAATAAGCTATCTGAAATAGGAGCGACGTAAATTGAACAAATGTGATAGAATTTCGCAGAATTCTTATGTTAACCAAAATATAAAGTGATCTAATCTGGTCTCTGTTCGCCCTAGCCTAGAAGTTAAATAGTGCATTTTGTTCGCCATTTCATGCGATTTGTGATGCCGCTTAGCCCAATACGCTATCTGAAATAGGAGCGACGTAAATTGAACAAATGTGATAGAATTTCCCTGAAATCTTATATTAAACAAAATATAAAATGATCTAATCGGGTCTCTGATTGCTCTATCATAGAAGTTTAGCAGTGCATTTTACTCGCCCTTCCACGCGCTTTAAGATGCCGCCTAGCCCAATACGCTATCTGAAATAGGAGCGACGTAAATTGAACAAACGTGATAGAATTTCCGTGAATTCTTATGTTAACCTTAATGTAAAATGATCTAATCGGGTCTCCGTTCGCCCTACCATAGAAGTCTAATAGTGAATTTCACTCGCCATTCCACGTGCTTTAAGATGCCGCCTAGCCCAGTATGCTATCTGAAATAGGTACGGCGTAAATTGAACAAATGTGATAGAATTTCCCTGAATTCTTATATTAACCATAATGTAAAATGATCTGATCGGGTCTCTGTTCGCCCTACCCTAGAAGTTTAATGGTGCATTTTACTCGTCATTTCATGCGCTTTGAGATGCCGCTTAGCCCAATACGCTATCTGAAATAGGAGCGACGTAAATTGAACAAATGTGAGAGAATTTCGCTGAACTCTTGAATTCACTATAATATAAAATGATCTAATCGGGTCTCTGTTTGCCCTACCCTAGAAGTTTAATAGTGCATTTTACTCGTCATTTCATGCGCTTTGAGAGGCCGCTAAGCCCAATAAGCTATCTGAAATAGGAGCGACGTAAATTGAACAAATGTGATAGAATTTCGCAGAATTCTTATGTTAACCAAAATATAAAATGATCTAATCTGGTCTCTGTTCGCCCTAGCCTAGAAGTTAAATAGTGCATTTTGTTCGCCATTTCATGCGATTTGTGATGCCGCTTAGCCCAATACGCTATCTGAAATAGGAGCGACGTAAATTGAACAAATGTGATAGAATTTCCCTGAAATCTTATATTAAACAAAATATAAAATGATCTAATCGGGTCTCTGATTGCTCTATCATAGAAGTTTAGCAGTGCATTTTACTCGCCCTTCCACGCGCTTTAAGATGCCGCCTAGCCCAATACGCTATCTGAAATAGGAGCGACGTAAATTGAACAAACGTGATAGAATTTCCGTGAATTCTTATGTTAACCTTAATGTAAAATGATCTAATCGGGTCTCCGTTCGCCCTACCATAGAAGTCTAATAGTGCATTTCACTCGCCATTCCACGTGCTTTAAGATGCCGCCTAGCCCAGTATGCTATCTGAAATAGGTACGACGTAAATTGAACAAATGTGATAGAATTTCCCTGAATTCTTATATTAACCATAATGTAAAATGATCAGATCGGGTCTCTGTTCGCCCTACCCTAGAAGTTTAATGGTGCATTTTACTCGTCATTTCATGCGCTTTGAGATGCCGCCTAGCCCAATACGCTATCTGAAATAGGAGCGACGTAAATTGAACAAATGTGAGAGAATTTCGCTGAACTCTTGAATTCACTATAATATAAAATGATCTAATCGGGTCTCTGTTTGCCCTACCCTAGAAGTTTAATAGTGCATTTCACTCGTCATTCCACGCGCTTTATGATGCCGCCGAGCCCAGTACGCTATCTGAAATAGGAACGACGTAAATTGAACAAATGTGATAGAATTTTGCTGAATTCTTAAATTAACCATAATATAAAATGATCTAATCGGGTCTCTGTTTGCCCTACACTAGACGTTTAATAGTGCATTTTACTCGCCATTCCACGCGCTTTATGATGCCGCCGAGCCCAGTACGCTATCTGAAATAGGAACGACGTAAATTGAACAAATGTGATAGAATTTTGCTGAATTCTTAAATTAACCATAATATAAAATGATCTAATCGGGTCTCTGTTTTCCCTACACGAGACGTTTAATAGTGCATTTTACTCGCCATTCCACGCGCTTTAAGATGCCGCTTAGCCCAGCACGCTATCTGAAATAGGAGCGACGTAAACTGAACAAATGTGATAGAATTTCGCTGAATGCTTTTATTAACCATAATGTGAAATGATCTAATCGGGTCTCTGTTCGCCCTGGCCTAGAAGTTCAATAGTGCATTTTATTCGCCATTTCATACGCTTTGAGATGCCGCTTAGCCCAATACGCTACCCGAAATAGGAACGACGTAAATTGAACAAATGTGATAGCATTTCCCTGAAATCTTATATTAAACAAAATATAAAATGATCTAATCGGGTTTCTGATTGCCCTATCATAAAAGTTTAGCTGTGCATTTTACTCGCCATTTCATGCGCTTTGAGCTGCCGCTTAGCCCAGCACGCTATCTGAAACAGGAGCGACGTAAACTGAACAAATGTGATAGAATTTCGCTGAATTCTTTTATTAACCATAATGTGAAATGATCGAATCGGGTCTCTGTTCGCCCTAGCCTAGAAGTTTAATAGTGCATTTTATTCGCCATTTCATGCGCTTTGAGATGCCGCTTAGCCCAATACGCTATCTGAAATAGGGGCGACGTAAATTGAACAAATGTGATAGAATTTCCCTGAAATCTTATATTAAACAAAATATAAAATTATCTAATCGGGTCTCTGGTTGCCCTATCATAGAAGTTTAGTAGTGCATTTTACTCGCCATTCCACGCGCTTTAAGATGCCGCCTAGCCCAGTACGCTATCTGAAATAAGAGCGACGTAAATTGAACAAATGTGATAGAATTTTGCTGAATTCTTAGATTAACCATAATATAAAATGATCTAATCGGGTCTCTGTTCGCCCTACCATAGAAGTCTAATAGTGCATTTCACTCGTCATTCCACGCACTTTATGATGCCGCCGAGCCCAGTACGCTATCTGAAATAGGAACGACGTAAATTGAACAAATGTGATAGAATTTCGCTGAATTCTTATATTAACCAAAATATAAAATGATCTAATCGGGTCCCTGATGGCCCTATCATAGAAGTTTAATAGTGCATTTCACTCGTCATTTCATGCGCTGTGAGATGATGCTAAGCACAATACGCTATCTGAAATAGGAGCGACGTAAATTGAACAAATGTAATAGAATATCGCTGAATTCTTAAATTAACCATGATATAAAATGATCTAATTGGGTCTCTGTTTGCCCTACCCTAGAAGTTTAATAGTGCATTTTACTCGCCATTTCTTGCGCTTTCAGATGCCGCTTAGCACAACAAGCTATCTGAAGTAGGAGCGACGTAAATTGAACAAATGTGATAGAATTTCCCTGAAATCTTATATTAACATTAACGTAAAATGATCTAATCGGGTCTCTGTTCGCCCTACCCTAGAAGTTTAATAGTGCATTTCACTCGTCATTTCATGCGCTTTGAGACGCCGCTTAGCCCACTAAGGTATCTGAAATAGGCGCGACGTGAATTGAACAAATGTGATAGAATTTCGCTGAATTCTTATATTAACCAAAATATAAAATGATCTAATCGGATCCCTGATTGCCCTATCAGAGAAGTTTAATAGTGCATTTTACTCGCCATTCCACGCGCTTTAAGATGCCGCCTAGCCCAGTACGCTATCTGAAATAGGAGCGACGTAAATTGAACAAATGTGATAGAATTTGCTGAATTCTTAAATTAACCATAATATAAAATGATCTAATCGGGTCTCTGTTCGCCCTAGCCTAGAAGTTTAATAGTGCATTTTACTCGCCATTTCATGTGCTTTGAGATGCCGCTTAGCCCAATACGCTATCTGAAATAGGAGCGACGTAAATTGAACAAATGTGCTAGAATTTCCCTGAAATCTTATATTAAACAAAATATAAAATGATCTAATCGGGTCACTGATTGCCCTATCATAGAAGTTTAGTAGTGCATTTTACTCGCTATTCCACGCGCTTTAAGATGCCGCCTAGCCGAGTACGCTATCGGAAATAGGAGCGATGTAAGTTGAACAAATGTGATAGAATTACGCTGAATTCTTATATTAACCGTAACATAAAATGATCTAATCGGGTCTCTGTTTGCCTTATCCTAGAAGTGTAATAGTGCATTTTACTCGCCGTTTCATGCGCTTTGAGATGCCGCTTAGCCCAGCACGCTATCTGAAACAGGAGCGACGTAAACTGAACAAATGTGATAGAATTTCGCTGAATTCTTTTATTAACCAGAATGTGAAACGGTCGAATAGGGTCTCTGTTCGCCCTAGCCTAGAAGTTTAATAGTGCATTTTATTCGCCATTTCATGC
Organism: Macropis europaea; assembly: GCA_916610135.2. Taxonomy (NCBI): domain Eukaryota; kingdom Metazoa; phylum Arthropoda; class Insecta; order Hymenoptera; family Melittidae; genus Macropis; species Macropis europaea. The sequence goes on along the minus strand of CAKAJE020001060.1, from coordinate 37,708 downwards.
GCTTTGAGATGCCGCTTAGCCCAACACGCTATCTGAAATAGGAGCGACGTAAATTGAACAAATGTGCTAGAATTTCCCTGAAATCTTATATTAAACAAAATATAAAATTATCTAATCGGGTCTCTGATTACCCTATCATAGAAGTTTAGTAGTGCGTTTTACTCGGCATTCCACGCGCTTTAAGATGCCGCCTAGCCCAGTACGCTATCTCAAATAGGAGCGACGTAAGTTGAACAAATGTGATAGAATTACGCTGAATTCTTATATTAACCGTAATATAAAATGATCTAATCGGGTCTCTGTTTGCCCTATCATAGAAGTTTAATAGTGCATTTTACTCGCCATTTCATTTGCTTTGGGGTGCCGCATAGCCCAATACGCTATCTGGAATAGGAGCGACGTAAATTGAACAAATGTGAAAGAATTTCCCTGAATTCTTATATTAACCTTAATGTAAAATGATCTAATCGGGTCTCTGTTCGCCCTACCATAGAAGTCTAATAGTGCATTTTACTCGCCATTTCATGCGCTATGAGATGCCGCTTAGCCCAACACGCTATCTGAAATAGGAGCGACGTAAATTGAACAAATGTAATAGAATATCGCTGAATTCTTAAATTAACCATGATATAAAATGATCTAATTGGGTCTCTGTTTGCCCTACCCTAGAAGTTTAATAGTGAATTTTACTCGCCATTTCTTGCGCTTTGAGATGCAGCTTATCCCAATACGCTATTTGAAATATGAGCGACGTAAATTGAACAAATGTGATAGAATTTCCCTGAATTCATATATTAACATTAATGTAAAATGATCTAATCGGGTCTCTGTTTGCCCTACCCTAGAAGTTTAATAGTGCATTTCACTCGTCATTTCATGCGCTTTGAGATGCCGCTTAGCCCAATAAGCTAACTGAAATAGTAGGGACGTAAATTGAACAAATGTGATAGAATTTCCCTGAATTCTTATATTAACATTAATGTAAAATGATCTAATCGGGTCTCTGTTCCCCCTACCCTAGAAGTTTCATAGTGCATTTCACTCGTCATTTCATGCGCTTTGAGATGCCGCTTAGCCCAATAAGCTATCTGAAATAGGAGCGACGTAAATTGAACAAATGTGATAGAATTTCGCTGAATTCTTATATTAACGAAAATATAAAATGATCTAATCGGGTCCCTGATGGCCCTATCATAGAAGTTTAATAGTGCACTTCACTCGTCATTTCATGCGCTTTGAGATGCTGCTAAGCACAATACGCTATCTGAAATAGGAGCGACGTAAATTGAACAAATGTGATAGAATATCGCTGAATTCTTAAATTAACCATGATATAAAATGATATAATTGGGTCTCTGTTTGCCCTACCCTAGAAGTTTAATAGTGCATTTTACTCGCCATTTCTTGCGCTTTCAGATGCCGCTTAGCACAATAAGCTATCTGAAGTAGGAGCGACGTAAATTGAACAAATGTGATAGAATTTCCCTGAAATCTTATATTAACATTAACGTAAAATGATCTAATCGGGTCTCTGTTCGCCCTACGCTAGAAGTTTAATAGTGCATTTCACTCGTCATTTCATGCGCTTTGAGACGCCGCTTAGCCCAATAAGGTATCTGAAATAGGGGCGACGTAAATTGAACAAATGTGATAGAATTTCCCTGAAATCTTATATTAAACAAAATATAAAATTATCTAATCGGGTCTCTGATTGCCCTATCATAGAAGTTTAGTAGTGCATTTTACTCGCCATTCCACGCGCTTTAAGATGCCGCCTAGCCCAGTACGCTATCTGAAATAAGAGCGACGTAAATTGAACAAATGTGATAGAATTTTGCTGAATTCTTAGATTAACCATAATATAAAATGATCTAATCGGGTCTCTGTTCGCCCTACCATAGAAGTCTAATAGTGCATTTCACTCGTCATTCCACGCACTTTATGATGCCGCCGAGCCCAGTACGCTATCTGAAATAGGAACGACGTAAATTGAACAAATGTGATAGAATTTTGCTGAATTCTTAAATTAACCATAATATAAAATGATCTAATCGGGTCTCTGTTTGCCCTACACTAGACGTTTAATAGTGCATTTTACTCGATATTTCATTTGCTTTGGGGTGCCGCATAGCCCAATACGCTATCTGGAATAGGAGCGACGTAAATTGAACAAATGTGATAGAATTTCCCTGAATTCTTATATTAACCTTAATGTAAAATGATCTAATCGGGTCTCTGTTCGCCCTACCCAAGAAGTTTAATAGTGCATTTCACTCGTCATTTCATGCGCTTTGAGATGCCGCTTAGCCCAATAAGCTATCTGAAATAGGAGCGACGTAAATTGAACAAATGTGATAGAATTTCGTTGAATTCTTATATTAACCAAAATATAAAATGATCTAATCGGGTCCCTGATGGCCCTATCATAGAAGTCTAATAGTGCATTTCACTCGTCATTCCACGCGCTTTATGATGCCGCCGAGCCCAGTACGCTATCTGAAATAGGAACGACGTAAATTGAACAAATGTGATAGCATTTCCCTGAAATCTTATATTAAACAAAATATAAAATGATCTAATCGGGTTTCTGATTGCCCTATCATAAAAGATTAGCAGTGCATTTTACTCGCCATTTCATTTGCTTTGGGGTGCCGCATAGCCCAATACGCTATCTGGAATAGGAGCGACGTAAATTGAACAAATGTGAAAGAATTTCCCCGAATTCTTATATTAACCTTAATGTAAAATGATCTAATCGGGTCTCTGTTCGCCCTACCATAGAAGTCTAATAGTGCATTTTACTCGCCATTTCATGCGCTATGAGATGCCGCTTAGCCCAATACGCTATCTGAAATAGGAGCGACGTAAATTGAACAAATGTGATAGAATTTCGATGAATTCTTAAATTAACCATAATATAAAATGATATAATTGGGTCTCTGTTTGCCCTACCCTAGAAGTTTAATAGTGCATTTTACTCGCCATTTCTTGCGCTTTGAGATGCCGCTTATCCCAATACGCTACTTGAAATATGAGCGACGTAAATTGAACAAATGTGATAGAATTTCCCTGAATTCACATATTAACATTAATGTAAAATGATCTAATCGGGTCTCTGTTTGCCATACCCTAGAAGTTTATTAGTGCATTTCACTCGTCATTCCACGCGCTTTATGATGCCGCCGAGCCCAGTACACTATCTGAAATAGGAACGACGTAAATTGAACAAATGTGATAGAATTTTGCTGAATTCTTAAATTAACCATAATATAAAATGATCTAATCGGGTCTCTGTTTGCCCTACACTAGACGTTTAATAGTGCATTTCACTCGTCACTTCATGCGCTCTGAGATGCTGCTAAGCCCAGTACGCTATCGAGAAATAGGAGCGACGTAAGTTGAACAAATGTGATAGAATTACGCTGAATTCTTATATTAACCGTAATATAAAATGATCTAATCGGGTCTCTGTTTGCCCTATCATAGAAGTTTAATAGTGCATTTTACTCGCCATTTCATTTGCTTTGGGGTGCCGCATAGCGCAATACGCTATCTGGAATAGGAGCGACGTAAATTGAACAAATGTGATAGAATTTCCCTGAATTCTTATATTAACCTTAATGTAAAATGATCTAATCGGGTCTCTGTTCGCCCTACCATAGAAGTCTAATAGTGCATTTTACTCGCCATTTCATGCGCTATGAGATGCCGCTTAGCCCAATACGCTATCTGAAATAGGAGCGACGTAAATTGAACAAATGTGGTAGAATTTTGCTGAATTCTAAAATTAACCATATTATAAAATGATCTAATCGGGTATCTGTTTGCCCTACCCTAGAAGCTTAATAGTGCATTTTACTCGCCATTTCATGCGCTTTGAGATGCCGCTAAGCACAATACGCTATCTGAAATAGGAGCGACGTAAATTGAACAAATGTGATAGAATTTCGGTGAATTCTTAAATTAACCATAATATAAAATGATTTAATCGGGTCTTTGTTTGCCTTACGCTAGAAGTTTAATAGTGCATTTTACTCGCCATTTCATGCGCTTTGAGAGGCCGCTTAGCCCACTACGCTATCTGAAATAGGAGCGACGCAAGTTGAACAAATGTGAGAGAATTTCGCTGAACTCTTGAATTCACTATAATATAAAATAATCTAATCGGGTCTCTGTTTGCCCTACCCTAGAAGTTTAATAGTGCATTTTACTCGTCATTTCATGCGCTTTGAGATGCCGCTTAGCCCAATACGCTATCTGAAATAGGAGCGACGTAAATGGAACAAATGTGATAGAATTTCGCTGAATTCTATTATGAACCAAAATGTAAAATGATCTAATCGGGTCTCTGTTCGCCCTAGCCTAGAAGTTTAATAGTGCATTTTACTCGCCATTTCATGCGCTTTGAGATGCCGCTTAGCCCAATACGCTATCTGAAATAGGAGCGACGTAAATTGAACAAATGTGATAGAATTTCGCTGAATTCTTATATTAACCAAAATATAAAATGACCTAATCGGCTCTCTGATTGCCCTATCATAGAAGTTTAATAGTGCATTTTACTCGCCATTCCACGCGCTTTAAGATGCCGCCTATCCGAGTACGCTATTTGAAATAGGAGCGACGGAAATTGAACAAGTGCGATAGAACTTCCCTGAATTCTTATATTAACCTTAATGTAAAATGATCTAATCGGGTCTCTGTTCGCCCTACCGTAGAAGTTTAATAGTGCATTTCACTCGTCATTTCATGCGCTTTGAGTTGCCGCTTAGCCCAATACGCTATCTGAAATAGGAGCGATGTAAATTGAACAATTGTGATAGAATTTCGCTGAATTTTTATATTAACCAAAATATAAAATGATCTAATCGGGTCTCTGATTGCCCTATCATAGAAGTTTAATAGATAATTTTACTCGCCATTCCACGCGCTTTAAGATGCCGCCTAGCCCAGTACGCTATCTGAAATAGGAACGACGTAAATTGCACAAATGTGATAGAATTTTGCTGAATTCTTAAATTAACCATAGTATAAAATGATATAATCGGGTCTCTGATTGCCCTACCCTAGAAGTTTACTAGTGCATTTTACTCGCCATTTCATGCGCTTTGAGATGCCGCTTAGCCCAATACGGTATCTGAAATAGGAGCGACGTAAATTGAACAAATGTGATAGAATTTCGCTGAATTCTCAAATTAACCATAATATAAAATAATCTAATCGGGTCTCTATTTGCCCTACCCTAGAAGTTTAATCGTGCATTTCACTTGTCATTTCATGCGCTTTGAGATGCCGCTAAGCCCAATAAGCTATCTGTAATAGGAGCGACGTAAATTGAACAAATGTGATAGAATTTCGTTGAATTCTTATATTAACCAAAACATAAAATGATCTAATCGGGTCTCTGATTGCCCTATCATAGAAGTTTAATAGTGCATTTTACTCGCCATTCCACGCGCTTTAAGATGCCGCCTAGCCCAGGACGCTATCTGAAATAGGAGCTACGTAAGTTGAACAAATGTGACAGAGTTACGCTGAAATCTTATATTAACCGCAATATAAAATGAGCTAATCGGGTTTCTGTTTGCCTTATCCTAGAAGTTTAATAGGGCATTTTACTCGCCATTTCATGCGCTTTGAGATGCCGCTTAGCCCAATACGCTATCTGAAATAGGAGCGACGTAAATTGAACAAATGTGATAGAATTTCGCTGAATTCTTATATTAACCAAAACATAAAATGATGTAATCGGTTCTCTGATTGCCCTACCCTAGAAGTTTACTAGTGCATTTTACTCGCCATTTGATGCGCTTTGAGATGCCGCTTAGCCCAATACGCTATCTGAAATAGGAGCGACGTAAATTGAACAAATGTGATAGAATTTCGCTGAATCCTTATATTAACCTTAATGTAAAATGATCTAATCGGGTCTTTGTTCGCCCTACCCTAGAAGTTTAATAGTGCATTTCACTCGTCATTTCATGCGCTTTGAGATGCCGCTTAGCCCAATAAGCTATCTGAAATAGGAGCGACGTAAATTGACCAAATGTGATAGAATTTCGCTGAATTCTTATATTAACCAAAATATAAAATGATCTAATCGGGTCTCTGATTGGCCTATCATAGAGGTTTAAGAGTGCATTTTACTCGCCATTTCTTGCGCTTTGAGATGCCGCATAGCCCAATACGCTATCTGAAATATCAGCGACGTAAGTTGAACAAATGTGATAGAATTTCGCTGAATTCTTTTATTAAGCAAAATATAAAATGATCTAATCGGGTCTCTGATTGCCCTATCATAGAAGTTTAATAGTGCATTTTACTTGCCATTTCATGCGCTTTGAGATGCCACTTAGCCCAATACGCTATCTGAAATAGGAGCGACGTAAGTTGAACAAATGTGATAGAATTTCGCTGAATTCTTTTATTAACCATAATGTAAAATGATCTATTCGGGTCTCTGTTTGCCCTATCATAGAATTTTAATAGCGCATTTTATTCGCCATTTCATGCGCTTTGAGATGCCGCTTAGCCCAGTACGCTATCTGAAATAGTAGCGACGTAAATTGAACAAATGTGATAGAATTTCGCTGAATTCTTAAATTATCCATAATATAAAATGATTTAATCGGGTCTTTGTTTGCCCTACCCTAGAAGTTTAATAATGCATTTTACTGGCCATTTCATGCGCTTTTAGATGCCGCTTAGCCCAATACGCTATCCGAAATAGGAGCGACGTAAATTGAACAAATGTGATAGAATTTCGCTGAATTCTTAAATTAACCATAATGTAAAATGATCTAATCGGGTCTCTGTTCGCCCTAGCCTATAAGTTTAATAGTGCATTTGACTCGTCATTTCATGCGCTTTGAGATGTCGCTAAGCCCAATACGCTATCTTTAATAGGAGCGACGTAAATGGAACAAATGTGATTGAATTTCGCTGAATTCTCAAGTTAACCATAATATAAAATAATCTAATCGGGTCTCTATTTGCCCTACCCTAGAAGTTTAATCGTGCATTTCACTCGTCATTTCATGCGCTTTGAGATGCCGCTAAGCCCAATAAGGTATCTGTAATAGGAGCGACGTAAATTGAACAAATGTGATAGAATTTCGTTGAATTCTTATATTAACCAAAACATAAAATGATCTAATCGGGTCTCTGATTGCCCTATCATAGAAGTTTAATATTGCATTTTACTCGCCATTCTACGCGCTTTAAGATGCCGCCTAGCCCAGTACGCTATCTGAAATAAGAGCGACGTAAATTGAACAAATGTGATAAAATTTTGCTGACATATTAAATTAACCATAATATAAAATGATCTAGTCGGGTCTCTGTTTGCCCAACCCTAGAAGTTTAATAGTGCATTTTACTCGCCATTTCATGCGCCTTCAGATGCCGCTTAGCCCAATAAGCTATCTGAAATAGGAGCGACGTAAATTGAACAAATGTGATAGAATTTCCCTGAAATCTTATATTAAACAAAATATAAAATGATCTAATCGGGTCTCTGATTGCCGTATCATAGAAGTTTAACAGTACATTTCACTCGTCATTTCATGCGCTTTGAGATGCCGCTTAGCCCAATAAGCTATCTGAAATAGGAGCGACGTAAATTGGCCAAATGTGATAGAATTTCGCTGAATTCTTATATTAACCAAAACATAAAATGATCTAATCGGGTCTCTGATTGCCCTATCATAGAAGTTTAATAGTGCATTTCACTCGTCATTTCATGCGCTTTGAGACGCCGCTTAGCCCACTAAGGTATCTGAAATAGGCGCGACGTGAATTGAACAAATGTGATAGAATTTCGCTGAATTCTTATATTAACCAAAATATAAAATGATCTAATCGGATCCCTGATTGCCCTATCAGAGAAGTTTAATAGTGCATTTTACTCGCCATTCCACGCGCTTTAAGATGCCGCCTAGCCCAGTACGCTATCTGAAATAGGAGCGACGTAAATTGAACAAATGTGATAGAATTTTGCTGAATTCTTAAATTAACCATAATATAAAATGATCTAATCGGGTCTCTGTTCGCCCTACCATAGAAGTCTAATAGTGCATTTCACTCGTCATTCCACGCGCTTTATGATGCCGCCGAGCCCAGTACGCTATCTGAAATAGGAACGACGTAAATTGAACAAATGTGATAGCATTTCCCTGAAATCTTATATTAAACAAAATATAAAATGATCTAATCGGGTTTCTGATTGCCCTATCATAAAAGTTTAGCAGTGCATTTTACTCGCCATTTCATGCGCTTTGAGATGCCGCCTAGCCCAGTACGCCATCGAGAAATAGGAGCGACGTAAGTTGAACGAATGTGATAGAATTACGCTGAATTCTTATATTAACCGTAATATAAAATGATCTAATCGGGTCTCTGTTTGCCTTATCCTAGAAGTTTAATATTGCATTTTACTCGCTATTTCATGCGCTTTGAGTTGCCGCCTAGCCCAGTACGCTACGTGAAATAGGAGCGACGTAAATTGACAAATGTGGTAGAATTTTGCTGAATTCTAAAATTAACCATATTATAAAATGATCTAATCGGGTATCTGTTTGCCCTACCCTAGAAGTTTAATAGTGCATTTTACTCGCCATTTCATTTGCTTTGGGGTGCCGCATAGCCCAATACGCTATCTGGAATAGGAGCGACGTAAATTGAACAAATGTGAAAGAATTTCCCTGAATTCTTATATTAACCTTAATGTAAAATGATCTAATCGGGTCTCTGTTCGCCCTACCATAGAAGTCTAATAGTGCATTTTACTCGCCATTTCATGCGCTATGAGATGCCGCTTAGCCCAATACGCTATCTGAAATAGGAGCGACGTAAATTGAACAAATGTGATAGAATTTCGATGAATTCTTAAATTAACCATAATATAAAATGATATAATTGGGTCTCTGTTTGCCCTACCCTAGAAGTTTAATAGTGCATTTTACTCGCCATTTCTTGCGCTTTGAGATGCCGCTTATCCCAATACGCTACTTGAAATATGAGCGACGTAAATTGAACAAATGTGATAGAATTTCCCTGAATTCACATATTAACATTAATGTAAAATGATCTAATCGGGTCTCTGTTTGCCATACCCTAGAAGTTTATTAGTGCATTTCACTCGTCATTCCACGCGCTTTATGATGCCGCCGAGCCCAGTACACTATCTGAAATAGGAACGACGTAAATTGAACAAATGTGATAGAATTTTGCTGAATTCTTAAATTAACCATAATATAAAATGATCTAATCGGGTCTCTGTTTGCCCTACACTAGACGTTTAATAGTGCATTTCACTCGTCACTTCATGCGCTCTGAGATGCCGCTAAGCCCAGTACGCTATCGAGAAATAGGAGCGACGTAAGTTGAACAAATGTGATAGAATTACGCTGAATTCTTATATTAACCGTAATATAAAATGATCTAATCGGGTCTCTGTTTGCCCTATCATAGAAGTTTAATAGTGCATTTTACTCGCCATTTCATTTGCTTTGGGGTGCCGCCTAGCCCAGTACGCTACGTGAAATAGGAGCGACGTAAATTGACAAATGTGGTAGAATTTTGCTGAATTCTAAAATTAACCATATTATAAAATGATCTAATCGGGTATCTGTTTGCCCTACCCTAGAAGTTTAATAGTGCATTTTACTCGCCATTTCATTTGCTTTGGGGTGCCGCATAGCCCAATACGCTATCTGGAATAGGAGCGACGTAAATTGAACAAATGTGAAAGAATTTCCCTGAATTCTTATATTAACCTTAATGTAAAATGATCTAATCGGGTCTCTGTTCGCCCTACCATAGAAGTCTAATAGTGCATTTTACTCGCCATTTCATGCGCTATGAGATGCCGCTTAGCCCAATACGCTATCTGAAATAGGCGCGACGTAAATTGAACAAATGTGATAGAATTTCGGTGAATTCTTAAATTAACCATAATATAAAATGATCTAATTGGGTCTCTGGTTGCCCTACCCTAGAAATTTAATAGTGCATTGTACTCGCCACTTCATGCGCTTTGAGATGCGGCATAGCCCAATACGCTATCTGAAATAGGAGCGACGTAAGTTGAACAAATGTGATAGAATTACGCTGAATTCTTAAATTAACCATAATATAAAATGATTTAATCGGGTCTTTGTTTGCCTTACGCTAGAAGTTTAATAGTGCATTTTACTCGCCATTTCATGCGCTTTGAGAGGCCGCTTAGCCCACTACGCTATCTGAAATAGGAGCGACGCAAGTTGAACAAATGTGATAGAATTTCGCTGAATTCTTTTATTAACCATAATGTAAAATGACATAATCGGGTCTCTGTTCGCCCTATCCTAGAAGTTTAATAGTGCATTTTATTCGTCATTTCATGCGCTTTGTGATGCCGCTTAGCCCAATGCGCTATCTGAAATATGAGCGACGTAAATTGAACAAATGTGATAGAATTTCGCTGAATTCTCATATTAACATTAATGTAAAATGATCTAATCGGGTCTCTGTTTGCCCTACCCTAGAAGTTTAATAGTGCATTTCACTCGTCATTCCACGCGCTTTAAGATGCAGCCTAGCCCAGTACGCTATCTGAAATAGGAGCGACGTAAGTTGAACAAATGTGATGGAATTTTGCTGAATTCTTAAATTAACCATAATATAAAATGATCTAAGCGGGTCTCTGTTTGCCCTACCCTAGAAGTTTAATAGTGCATTTCACTCGTCACTTCATGCGCTTTGAGAGGCCGCTAAGCCCAATAAGCTATCTGAAATAGGAGCGACGTAAATTGAACAAATGTGATAGAATTTCGCAGAATTCTTATGTTAACCAAAATATAAAATGATCTAATCTGGTCTCTGTTCGCCCTAGCCTAGAAGTTAAATAGTGCATTTTGTTCGCCATTTCATGCGCTTTGTGATGCCGCTTAGCCCAATACGCTATCTGAAATAGGAGCGACGTAAATTGAACAAATGTGATAGAATTTCCCTGAAATCTTGTATTAAACAAAATATAAAATGATCTAATCGGGTCTCTGATTGCTCTATCATAGAAGTTTAGCAGTGCATTTTACTCGCCCTTCCACGCGCTTTAAGATGCCGCCTAGCCCAATACGCAATCTGAAATAGGAGCGACGTAAATTGAACAAACGTGATAGAATTTCCGTGAATTCTTATGTTAACCTTAATGTAAAATGATCTAATCGGGTCTCCGTTCGCCCTACCATAGAAGTCTAATAGTGCATTTCACTCGCCATTCCACGTGCTTTAAGATGCCGCCTAGCCCAGTATGCTATCTGAAATAGGTACGGCGTAAATTGAACAAATGTGATAGAATTTCCCTGAATTCTTATATTAACCATAATGTAAAATGATCTGATCGGGTCTCTGTTCGCCCTACCCTAGAAGTTTAATGGTGCATTTTACTCGTCATTTCATGCGCTTTGAGATGCCGCTTAGCCCAATACGCTATCTGAAATAGGAGCGACGTAAATTGAACAAATGTGAGAGAATTTCGCTGAACTCTTGAATTCACTATAATATAAAATGATCTAATCGGGTCTCTGTTTGCCCTACCCTAGAAGTTTAATAGTGCATTTTACTCGTCATTTCATGCGCTTTGAGAGGCCGCTAAGCCCAATAAGCTATCTGAAATAGGAGCGACGTAAATTGAACAAATGTGATAGAATTTCGCAGAATTCTTATGTTAACCAAAATATAAAATGATCTAATCTGGTCTCTGTTCGCCCTAGCCTAGAAGTTAAATAGTGCATTTTGTTCGCCATTTCATGCGCTTTGTGATGCCGCTTAGCCCAATACGCTATCTGAAATAGGAGCGACGTAAATTGAACAAATGTGATAGAATTTCCCTGAAATCTTATATTAAACAAAATATAAAATGATCTAATCGGGTCTCTGATTGCTCTATCATAGAAGTCTAATAGTGCATTTCACTCGCCATTCCACGTGCTTTAAGATGCCGCCTAGCCCAGTATGCTATCTGAAATAGGTACGACGTAAATTGAACAAATGTGATAGAATTTTGCTGAATTCTTAAAGTAACCATAATATAAAATGATCTAATCGGGTCTCTGTTTGCCCTACACTAGACGTTTAATAGTGCATTTCACTCGTCACTTCATGCGCTCTGAGATGCCGCTAAGCCCAGTACGCTATCGAGAAATAGGAGCGACGTAAGTTGAACAAATGTGATAGAATTACGCTGAATTCTTATATTAACCGTAATATAAAATGATCTAATCGGGTCTCTGTTTGCCCTATCATAGAAGTTTAATAGTGCATTTTACTCGCCATTTCATTTGCTTTGGGGTGCCGCATAGCGCAATACGCTATCTGGAATAGGAGCGACGTAAATTGAACAAATGTGATAGAATTTCCCTGAATTCTTATATTAACCTTAATGTAAAATGATCTAATCGGGTCTCTGTTCGCCCTACCATAGAAGTCTAATAGTGCATTTTACTCGCCATTTCATGCGCTATGAGATGCCGCTTAGCCCAATACGCTATCTGAAATAGGAGCGACGTAAATTGAACAAATGTGGTAGAATTTTGCTGAATTCTAAAATTAACCATATTATAAAATGATCTAATCGGGTATCTGTTTGCCCTACCCTAGAAGCTTAATAGTGCATTTTACTCGCCATTTCATGCGCTTTGAGATGCCGCTAAGCACAATACGCTATCTGAAATAGGAGCGACGTAAATTGAACAAATGTGATAGAATTTCGGTGAATTCTTAAATTAACCATAATATAAAATGGTCTAATTGGGTCTCTGGTTGCCCTACCCTAGAAATTTAATAGTGCATTGTACTCGCCATTTCATGCGCTTTGAGATGCGGCATAGCCCAATACGCTATCTGAAATAGGAGCGACGTAAGTTGAACAAATGTGATAGAATTACGCTGAATTCTTAAATTAACCATAATATAAAATGATTTAATCGGGTCTTTGTTTGCCTTACGCTAGAAGTTTAATAGTGCATTTTACTCGCCATTTCATGCGCTTTGAGAGGCCGCTTAGCCCACTACGCTATCTGAAATAGGAGCGACGCAAGTTGAACAAATGTGATAGAATTTCGCTGAATTCTTTTATTAACCATAATGTAAAATGACATAATCGGGTCTCTGTTCGCCCTATCCTAGAAGTTTAATAGTGCATTTTATTCGTCATTTCATGCGCTTTGTGATGCCGCTTAGCCCAATGCGCTATCTGAAATATGAGCGACGTAAATTGAACAAATGTGATAGAATTTCGCTGAATTCTCATATTAACATTAATGTAAAATGATCTAATCGGGTCTCTGTTTGCCCTACCCTAGAAGTTTAATAGTGCATTTCACTCGTCATTCCACGCGCTTTAAGATGCTGCCTAGCCCAGTACGCTATCTGAAATAGGAGCGACGTAAGTTGAACAAATGTGATGGAATTTTGCTGAATTCTTAAATTAACCATAATATAAAATGATCTAAGCGGGTCTCTGTTTGCCCTACCCTAGAAGTTTAATAGTGCATTTCACTCGTCACTTCATGCGCTTTGAGAGGCCGCTAAGCCCAATAAGCTATCTGAAATAGGAGCGACGTAAATTGAACAAATGTGATAGAATTTCGCAGAATTCTTATGTTAACCAAAATATAAAATGATCTAATCTGGTCTCTGTTCGCCCTAGCCTAGAAGTTAAATAGTGCATTTTGTTCGCCATTTCATGCGCTTTGTGATGCCGCTTAGCCCAATACGCTATCTGAAATAGGAGCGACGTAAATTGAACAAATGTGATAGAATTTCCCTGAAATCTTGTATTAAACAAAATATAAAATGATCTAATCGGGTCTCTGATTGCTCTATCATAGAAGTTTAGCAGTGCATTTTACTCGCCCTTCCACGCGCTTTAAGATGCCGCCTAGCCCAATACGCAATCTGAAATAGGAGCGACGTAAATTGAACAAACGTGATAGAATTTCCGTGAATTCTTATGTTAACCTTAATGTAAAATGATCTAATCGGGTCTCCGTTCGCCCTACCATAGAAGTCTAATAGTGCATTTCACTCGCCATTCCACGTGCTTTAAGATGCCGCCTCGCCCAGTATGCTATCTGAAATAGGTACGGCGTAAATTGAACAAATGTGATAGAATTTCCCTGAATTCTTATATTAACCATAATGTAAAATGATCTGATCGGGTCTCTGTTCGCCCTACCCTAGAAGTTTAATGGTGCATTTTACTCGTCATTTCATGCGCTTTGAGATGCCGCTTAGCCCAATACGCTATCTGAAATAGGAGCGACGTAAATTGAACAAATGTGAGAGTATTTCGCTGAACTCTTGAATTCACTATAATATAAAATGATCTAATCGGGTCTCTGTTTGCCCTACCCTAGAAGTTTAATAGTGCATTTTACTCGTCATTTCATGCGCTTTGAGAGGCCGCTAAGCCCAATAAGCTATCTGAAATAGGAGCGACGTAAATTGAACAAATGTGATAGAATTTCGCAGAATTCTTATGTTAACCAAAATATAAAATGATCTAATCTGGTCTCTGTTCGCCCTAGCCTAGAAGTTAAATAGTGCATTTTGTTCGCCATTTCATGCGCTTTGTGATGCCGCTTAGCCCAATACGCTATCTGAAATAGGAGCGACGTAAATTGAACAAATGTGATAGAATTTCCCTGAAATCTTATATTAAACAAAATATAAAATGATCTAATCGGGTCTCTGATTGCTCTATCATAGAAGTTTAGCAGTGCATTTTACTCGCCCTTCCACGCGCTTTATGATGCCGCCTAGCCCAATACGCTATCTGAAATAGGAGCGACGTAAATTGAACAAACGTGATAGAATTTCCGTGAATTCTTATGTTAACCTTAATGTAAAATGATCTAATCGGGTCTCCGTTCGCCCTACCATAGAAGTCTAATAGTGCATTTCACTCGCCATTCCACGTGCTTTAAGATGCCGCCTAGCCCAGTATGCTATCTGAAATAGGTACGACGTAAATTGAACAAATGTGATAGAATTTCCCTGAATTCTTATATTAACCATAATGTAAAATGATCTGATCGGGTCTCTGTTCGCCCTACCCTAGAAGTTTAATGGTGCAATTTACTCGTCATTTCATGCGCTTTGAGATGCCGCTTAGCCCAATACGCTATCTGAAATAGGAACGACGTAAATTGAACAAATGTGAGAGAATTTCGCTGAACTCTTGAATTCACTATAATATAAAATGATCTAATCGGGTCTCTGTTTGCCCTACCCTAGAAGTTTAATAGTGCATTTTACTCGTCATTTCATGCGCTTTGAGATGCCGCTTAGCCCAATACGCTATCTGAAATAGGAGCGATGTAAATTGAACAAATGTGATAGAATTTCGCTGAATTCTTTTATTAACCATAATGTAAAATGATCTAATCGGGTCTCTGTTCGCCCTAGCCTAGAAGTTTAATAGTGCATTTTATTCGCCATTTCATGCGCTTTGAGATGCCGCTTCGCCCAATACGCTATCTGAAATAGGAGCGACGTAAATTGAACAAATGTGATAGTATTTCGCTGAATTCTTTTATTAACCATAATGTAAAATGATCTAATCGGGTCTCTGTTCGCCCTAGCCTAGAAGTTTAATAGTGCATTTTACTCGCCATTTCATGCTCTTTGAGATGCCGCTTAGCCCAATGCGCTATCTGAAATAGGAGCGACGTAAATTGAACAAATGTGATAGAACTTCGCTGAATTCTTAAATTAACCATAATATAAAATGATCTAATCGGGTCTCTGTTTGCCCTACCCTAGAACTTTAATAGTGCATTTGACTCACAATTTCATGCGCTATGAAATGCCGCTTAGCCCAATACGCTATCTGAAATAGGAGCGACGTAAATGGAACAAATGTGATAGAATTTCGCTGAATTCTATTATGAACCAAAATGTAAAATGATCTAATCGGGTCTCTGTTCGCCCTAGCCTAGAAGTTTAATAGTGCATTTTAGTCGTCATTTCATGCGCTTTGAGATGCCGCTTAGCCCAATACGCTATCTGAAATAGGATCGACGTAAATTAAACAAGTGTGATAGAATTTCGCTGAATTCTTTTATTAACCATAATGTAAAATGATCTAATCGGGTCTCTGTTCGCCCTAGCCTAGAAGTTTAATAGTGCATTTTATTCGCCATTTCATGCGCTTTGAGATGCCGCTTCGCCCAATACGCTATCTGAAATAGGAGCGACGTAAATTGAACAAATGTGATAGTATATCGCTGAATTCTTTTATTAACCATAATGTAAAATGATCTAATCGGGTCTCTGTTCGCCCTAGCCTAGAAGTTTAATAGTGCATTTTACTCGCCATTTCATGCTCTTTGAGATGCCGCTTAGCCCAATACGCTATCTGAAATAGGAGCGACGTAAATTGAACAAATGTGATAGAACTTCGCTGAATTCTTAAATTAACCATAATATAAAATGATCTAATCGGGTCTCTGTTTGCCCTATCCTAGAACTTTAATAGTGCATTTGACTCACAATTTCATGCGCTATGAAATGCCGCTTAGCCCAATACGCTATCTGAAATAGGAGCGACGTAAATGGAACAAATGTGATAGAATTTCGCTGAATTCTATTATGAACCAAAATGTAAAATGATCTAATCGGGTCTCTGTTCGCCCTAGCCTAGAAGTTTAATAGTGCATTTTAGTCGTCATTTCATGCGCTTTGAGATGCCGCTTAGCCCAATACGCTATCTGAAATAGGATCGACGTAAATTAAACAAGTGTGATAGAATTTCGCTGAATTCTTAAATTAACCATAACATAAAATGATCTAATCGGCTCTCTCATTGCCCTATCATAGAAGTTTAATAGTGCATTTTACTCGCCATTCCACGCGCTTTAAGATGCCGCCTATCCGAGTACGCTATTTGAAATAGGAGCGACGGAAATTGAACAAGTGCGATAGAATTTCCCTGAATTCTTATATTAACCTTAATGTAAAATGATCTAATCGGGTCTCTGTTCGCCCTACCGTAGAAGTTTAATTGTGCATTTCACTCGTCATTTCATGCGCTTTGAGTTGCCGCTTAGCCCAATACGCTATCTGAAATAGGAGCGATGTAAATTGAACAATTGTGATAGAATTTCGCTGAATTTTTATATTAACCAAAATATAAAATGATCTAATCGGGTCTCTGATTGCCCTATCATAGAAGTTTAATAGATAATTTTACTCGCCATTCCACGCGCTTTAAGATGCCGCCTAGCCCAGTACGCTATCTGAAATAGGAACGACGTAAATTCAACAAATGTGATAGAATTTTGCTGAATTCTTAAATTAACCATAGTATAAAATGATATAATCGGGTCTCTGATTGCCCTACCCTAGAAGTTTACTAGTGCATTTTACTCGCCATTTCATGCGCTTTGAGATGCCGCTTAGCCCAATACGGTATCTGAAATAGGAGCGACGTAAATTGAACAAATGTGATAGAATTTCGCTGAATTCTCAAATTAACCATAATATAAAATAATCTAATCGGGTCTCTATTTGCCCTACCCTAGAAGTTTAATCGTGCATTTCACTCGTCATTTCATGCGCTTTGAGATGCCGCTAAGCCCAATAAGCTATCTGTAATAGGAGCGACGTAAATTGAACAAATGTGATAGAATTTCGATGAATTCTTATATTAACCAAAACATAAAATGATCTAATCGGGTCTCTGATTGCCCTATCATAGAAGTTTAATAGTGCATTTTACTCGCCATTCCACGCGCTTTAAGATGCCGCCTAGCCCAGTACGCTATCTGAAATAGGAGCGACGTAAGTTGAACAAATGTGATAGAATTACGCTGAATTCTTATATTAACCGTAATATAAAATGATCTATTCGGGTTTCTGTTCGCCCTACCCTAGAAGTGTAATAGAGCATTTCACTCGTCAATCCATGCGCTTTGAGATGCCGCTTATCCCAATACGCTATCTGAAATAGGAGCGACGTAAATTGAACAAATGTGATAGAATTTCGCTGAATTCTTATATTAACCAAAATACAAAATGATCTAATCGGGTCTCTGATTGCCCTATCATAGAAGTTTAATAGTGCATTTTACTCGCCATTCCACGCGCTTTAAGATGCCGCCTAGCCCAGTACGCTATCTGAAATAGGAGCTACATAAGTTGAACAAATGTGATAGAATTTTGCTGAATTCTTAAATTAAGCATAATATAACATGATCTAATCGGGTCTCTGATTGCCCTACACTAGACGTTTAATAGTGCATTTTACTCGCCATTTCATGCGCTTTGAGATGCCGCTTAGCCCAATACGCTATCTGAAATAGGAGCGACGTAAATTAAACAAGTGTGATAGAATTTCGCTGAATTCTTATATTAACCAAAATATAAAATGACCTAATCGGCTCTCTGATTGCCCTATCATAGAAGTTTAATAGTGCATTTTACTCGCCATTTCATGCGCTTTGAGATGCCGCTTAGCCCAATACGGTATCTGAAATAGGAGCGACGTAAATTGAACAAATGTGATAGAACTTCGCTGAATTCTTAAATTAACCATAATATAAAATGATCTAATCGGGTCTCTGTTTGCCCTACCCTAGAACTTTAATAGTGCATTTGACTCACAATTTCATGCGCTATGAAATGCCGCTTAGCCCAATACGCTATCTGAAATAGGAGCGACGTAAATGGAACAAATGTGATAGAATTTCGCTGAATTCTATTATGAACCAAAATGTAAAATGATCTAATCGGGTCTCTGTTCGCCCTAGCCTAGAAGTTTAATAGTGCATTTTAGTCGTCATTTCATGCGCTTTGAGATGCCGCTTAGCCCAATACGCTATCTGAAATAGGAGCGACGTAAATTAAACAAGTGTGATAGAATTTCGCTGAATTCTTAAATTAACCATAACATAAAATGATCTAATCGGCTCTCTGATTGCCCTATCATAGAAGTTTAATAGTGCATTTTACTCGCCATTCCACGCGCTTTAAGATGCCGCCTATCCGAGTACGCTATTTGAAATAGGAGCGACGGAAATTGAACAAGTGCGATAGAATTTCCCTGAATTCTTATATTAACCTTAATGTAAAATGATCTAATCGGGTCTCTGTTCGCCCTACCGTAGAAGTTTAATTGTGCATTTCACTCGTCATTTCATGCGCTTTGAGTTGCCGCTTAGCCCAATACGCTATCTGAAATAGGAGCGATGTAAATTGAACAATTGTGATAGAATTTCGCTGAATTTTTATATTAACCAAAATATAAAATGATCTAATCGGGTCTCTGATTGCCCTATCATAGAAGTTTAATAGATAATTTTACTCGCCATTCCACGCGCTTTAAGATGCCGCCTAGCCCAGTACGCTATCTGAAATAGGAACGACGTAAATTGAACAAATGTGATAGAATTTTGCTGAATTCTTAAATTAACCATAGTATAAAATGATATAATCGGGTCTCTGATTGCCCTACCCTAGAAGTTTACTAGTGCATTGTACTCGCCATTTCATGCGCTTTGAGATGCCGCTTAGCCCAATACGGTATCTGAAATAGGAGCGACGTAAATTGAACAAATGTGATAGAATTTCGCTGAATTCTCAAATTAACCATAATATAAAATAATCTAATCGGGTCTCTATTTGCCCTACCCTAGAAGTTTAATCGTGCATTTCACTCGTCATTTCATGCGCTTTGAGATGCCGCTAAGCCCAATAAGCTATCTGTAATAGGAGCGACGTAAATTGAACAAATGTGATAGAATTTCGATGAATTCTTATATTAACCAAAACATAAAATGATCTAATCGGGTCTCTGATTGCCCTATCATAGAAGTTTAATAGTGCATTTTACTCGCCATTCCACGCGCTTTAAGATGCCGCCTAGCCCAGTACGCTATCTGAAATAGGAGCGACGTAAGTTGAACAAATGTGATAGAATTACGCTGAATTCTTATATTAACCGTAATATAAAATGATCTATTCGGGTTTCTGTTCGCCCTACCCTAGAAGTGTAATAGAGCATTTCACTCGTCAATCCATGCGCTTTGAGATGCCGCTTATCCCAATACGCTATCTGAAATAGGAGCGACGTAAATTGAACAAATGTGATAGAATTTCGCTGAATTCTTATATTAACCAAAATACAAAATGATCTAATCGGGTCTCTGATTGCCCTATCATAGAAGTTTAATAGTGCATTTTACTCGCCATTCCACGCGCTTTAAGATGCCGCCTAGCCCAGTACGCTATCTGAAATAGGAGCTACGTAAGTTGAACAAATGTGATAGAATTTCGCTGAATTCTTATATTAACCAAAATACAAAATGATCTAATCGGCTCTCTGATTGCCCTATCATAGAAGTTTAATAGTGCATTTTACTTGACATTCCACGCGCTTTAAGATGCCGCCTATCCGAGTACGCTATTTGAAATAGGAGCGACGGAAATTGAACAAGTGCGATAGAATTTCCCTGAATCCTTATACTAACCTTAATGTAAAATGATCTAATCGGGTCTCTGTTCGCCCTACCGTAGAAGTTTAATAGTGCATTTCACTCGTCATTTCATGCGCTTTGAGTTGCCGCTTAGCCCATTACGCTATCTGAAATAGGAGCGATGTAAATTGAACAATTGTGATAGAATTTCCCTGAATTTTTATATTAACCAAAATATAAAATGATCTAATCGGGTCTCTGATTGCCCTATCATAGAAGTTTAATAGATAATTTTACTCGCCATTCCACGCGCTTTAAGATGACGCCTAGACCAGTACGCTATCTGAAATAGGAACGACGTAAATTGAACAAATGTGATAGAATTTTGCTGAATTCTTAAATTAACCATAGTATAAAATGATCTAATCGGGTCTCTGTTTGCCCTACCCTAGAAGTTTAATAGTGCATTTTATTCGCCATTTCATGCGCTATGAGATGCCGCATAGCCCAATACGCTATCTGAAATAGGAGCGACGTAAATTGATCAAATGTGATAGAAGTTCCGTGAATTCTTATATTAACCTTAATGTAAAATGATCTAATCGGGTCTCTGTTCGCCCTACCCTAGAAGTTTAATAGTGCATTCCACTCGTCATTTCATGCGCTTTGAGATGCCGCTTAGCCCAATATGCTATCTGAAATAGGAGCGATGTAAATTGAACAAATGTGATGGAATTTCGCTGAATTCTTTTATTAACCATAATGTAAAATGATCTATTCGGGTCTCTGTTCGCCCTAGCCTAGAAGTTTAATAGTGCATTTTAGTCGCCATTTCATACGCTTTGAGATGCCGCTTCGCCCAATACGCTGTCTGAAATAGGAGCGACGTAAATTGAACAAATGTGATAGAATTTCGCTGAATTCTTAAATTAACCATAACATAAAATGATCTAATCGGGTCTCTGCTTGCCCTACCCTAGAAGTTTAATAGTGCATTTTACTCCTCATTTCATGCGCTTTGAGATGCCCCTTAGCCCAATACGCTATCTGAAATAGAAGAGACGTAAATTGAACCAACGTGATAGAATTTTGCTGAATTCTTAAATTATCCATAATATAAAATGGTCTAATCGGGTCTCTGGTTGCCCTACCCTAGAAGTTTAATAGCGCATTTTACTCGCCATTCCACGCGCTTTAAGATGCCGCCTAGCCCAGTACGCTATCTGAAATAGGAGCGACGTAAGTTGAACAAATGTTATAGAATTACGCTGAATTCTTATATTAACCGTAATATAAAATGATCTATTCGGGTTTCTATTCGCCCTACCCTAGAAGTTTAATAGAGCATTTCACTCGTCAATCCATGCGCTTTGAGATGCCGCTTAGCCCAATACGCTATCTGAAATAGGAGCGACGTAAATTGAACAAATGTGATAGAATTTCGCTGAATTCTTATATTAACCAAAATACAAAATGATCTAATCGGGTCTCTGATTGCACTATCATAGAAGTTTAATAGTGCATTTTACTCGCCATTCCACGCGCTTTAAGATGCCGCCTAGCCCAGTCCGCTATCTGAAATAGGAGCTACGTAAGTTGAACGAATGTGACAGAATTACGCTGAATTCTTATATTATCCGTAATATAATATGATCTAATCGGGTCTCTGTTTGCCTTATCCTAGAAGATTAATAGTGCATTTTCTCGCCATTTCATTTGCTTTGAGATGCCGCTTAGCCCAATACGCTATCTGAAATAGGAGTGACGTAAATTGAACGAATGTGATAGAATTTCGCTGAATTGATAAATTAACCATAATATAAAATGATCTAATCGGGTCTCTGTTTGCCCTACCCTAGAAGTTTAATAGTGCATTTTACGTGCCATTCCTTGCGCTTTGTGATGACGCTTAGCCCAATACGCTATCTGAAATATGAGCGACGTAAATTGAACATATGTGATAGAATTTCGCTGAATTCTTATAATAACCAAAATATAAAATGATGTAATCGGGTCTCTGATTGCCCTATCATAGAAGTTTAGTAGTGCATTTTACTCGCCCTTCCACGCGCTTTGAGATGCCGCCTAGCCCAGTACGCTATCTGAAATAGGAGCGACGTAAGTTGAACAAATGTGATAGAATTACGCTGAATTCTTATATTAACCGTAATATAAAATGATCTATTCGGGTTTCTGTTCGCCCTACCCTAGAAGTTTAATAGAGCATTTCACTCGTCAATCCATGCGCTTTGAGATGCCGCTTATCCCAATACGCTATCTGAAATAGGAGCGACGTAAATTGAACAAATGTGATAGAATTTCGCTGAATTCTTATATTAACCAAAATACAAAATGATCTAATCGGGTCTCTGATTGCCCTATCATAGAAGTTTAATAGTGCATTTTACTCGCCATTCCACGCGCTTTAAGATGCCGCCTAGCCCAGTACGCTATCTGAAATAGGAGCTACGTAAGTTGAACAAATGTGATAGAATTTTGCTGAATTCTTAAATTAAGCATAATATAACATGATCTAATCGGGTCTCTGATTGCCCTACACTAGACGTTTAATAGTGCATTTTACTCGCCATTTCATGCTCTTTGAGATGCCGCTTAGCCCAATACGCTATCTGAAATAGGAGCGACGTAAATTAAACAAGTGTGATAGAATTTCGCTGAATTCTTATATTAACCAAAATATAAAATGATCTAATCGGCTGTCTGATTGCCCTATCATAGAAGTTTAATAGTGCATTTTACTCGCCATTCCACGCGCTTTAAGATGCCGCCTATCCGAGTACGCTATTTGAAATAGGAGCGACGGAAATTGAACAAGTGCGATAGAATTTCCCTGAATTCTTATATTAACCTTAATGTAAAATGATCTAATCGGGTCTCTGATTGCCCTATCATAGAAGTTTAATAAATAATTTTACTCGCCATTCCACGCGCTTTAAGATGACGCCTAGCCCAGTACGCTATCTGAAATAGGAACGACGTAAATTGAACAAATGTGATAGAATTTCGCTGAATTCTTAAATTAACCATAATATAAAATGATTTAATCGGGTCTTTGTTTGCCCTACCCTAGAAGTTTAATAATGCATTTTACTGGCCATTTCATGCGCTTTTAGATGCCGCTTAGCCCAATACGCTATCTGAAATAGGAGCGACGTAAATTGAACAAATGTGATAGAATTTCGCTGAATTCTTAAATTAACCATAATGTAAAATGATCTAATCGGGTCTCTGTTCGCCCTAGCCTATAAGTTTAATAGTGCATTTGACTCGTCATTTCATGCGCTTTGAGATGTCGCTAAGCCCAATACGCTATCTTTAATAGGAGCGACGTAAATTGAACAAATGTGATAGAATTTCGCTGAATTCTCAAGTTAACCATAATATAAAATAATCTAATTGGGTCTCTATTTGCCCTACCCTAGAAGTTTAATCGTGCATTTCACTCGTCATTTCATGCGCTTTGAGATGCCGCTAAGCCCAATAAAGTATCTGTAATAGGAGCGACGTAAATTGAACAAATGTGATAGTATTTCGTTGAATTCTTATATTAACCAAAACATAAAATGATCTAATCGGGTCTCTGATTGCCCTATCATAGAAGTTTAATATTGCGTTTTACTCGCCATTCCACGCGCTTTAAGATGCCGCCTAGCCCAGTACGCTATCTGAAATAAGAGCGACTTAAATTGAACAAATGTGATAAAATTTTGCTGACATATTAAATTAACCATAATATAAAATGATCTAGTCGGGTCTCTGTTTGCCCAACCCTAGAAGTTTAATAGTGCATTTTACTCGCCATTTCATGCGCCTTCAGATGCCGCTTAGCCCAATAAGCTATCTGAAATAGGAGCGACGTAAATTGAACAAATGTGATAGAATTTCCCTGAAATCTTATATTAAACAAAATATAAAATGATCTAATCGGGTCTCTGATTGCCGTATCATAGCAGTTTAACAGTGCATTTCACTCGTCATTTCATGCGCTTTGAGATGCCGCTTAGCCCAATAAGCTATCTGAAATAGGAGCGACGTAAATTGACCAAATGTGATAGAATTTCGCTGAATTCTTATATTAACCAAAACATAAAATGATCTAATCGGGTCTCTGATTGCCCTATCATAGAAGTTTAATAGTGAATTTTACTCGCCATTCCACGCGCTTTAAGATGCCGCCTAGCCCAGTACGCTATATGAAATAGGAACGACGTAAATTGAACAAATGTGATAGAATTTCGCTGAATTCTTATATTAACCAAAATATAAAATGATCTAATCGGGTCTCTGATTGCCCTATCATAGAAGTTTATGAGTGCATTTTACGCGCCAGTTCTTGCGCTTTGAGATGCCGCATAGCCCAATACGCTATCTGAAATATCAGCGACGTAAGTTGAACAAATGTGATAGAATTTCGCTGAATTCTTTTATTAAACAAAATATAAAATGATCTAATCGGGTCTCTGATTGCCCATATCATAGAATTTTAATAGTGCATTTTATTCGCCATTTCATGCGCTTTGAGATGCCGCTTAGCCCAGTACGCTATCTGAAATAGTAGCGACGTAAATTGAACAAATGTGATAAAATTTTGCTGACATATTAAATTAACCATAATATAAAATGATCTAGTCGGGTCTCTGTTTGCCCAACCCTAGAAGTTTGATAGTGCATTTTACTCGCCATTTCATGCGCCTTCAGATGCCGCTTAGCCCAATAAGCTATCTGAAATAGGAGCGACGTAAATTGAACAAATGTGATAGAATTTCCCTGAAATCTTATATTAAACAAAATATAAAATCATCTAATCGGGTCTCTGATTGCCCTATCATAGAAGTTTAACAGTGCATTTCACTCGTCATTTCATGCGCTTTCAGCTGCCTCTTAGCCCAATACGCTATCTGAAGTAGGAGCGACGGAAGTTGAACAAATGTGATAGAATTTCGCTGAATTCTTTTATTAACCATAATGTAAAATGATCTAATCGGGTCTCTGTTCGCCCTAGCCTAGAAGTTTAATAGTGCATTGTATTCGCCATTTCATGCGCTTTGAGATGCCGCTTAGCCCAATGCGCTATCTGAAATAGGAGCGACGTAAATTGAACAAATGTGAGAGAATTTCGCTGAACTCTTAAATTCACTATAATATAAAATGATCTAATCGGGTCTCTGTTTGCCCTACCCTGGAAGTTTAATAGTGCATTTTACTCGTCATTTCATGCGCTTTGAGATGCCGCTTAGCCCAATAAGCTATCTGAAATAGGAGCGACGTAAATTGAACAAATGTGAGAGAATTTCGCTGAACTCTTAAATTCACTATAATATAAAATGATCTAATCGGGTCTCTGTTTGCCCTACCCTAGAAGTTTAATAGTGCATTTTACTCGTCATTTCATGCGCTTTGAGATGCCGCTTAGCCCAATACGCTATCTGAAATAGGAGCGATGTAAATTGAACAAATGTGATAGAATTTCGCTGAATTCTTTTATTAACCGTAATGTAAAATGATCTAATCGGGTCTCTGTTTGCCCTACCCTAGAAGTTTAATTGTGCATTACACTCGTCATTTCATGCGCTTTGAGATGCCGCTAAGCCCAATAAGCTATCTGAAATAGGAGCGACGTAAATTGAACAAATGTGATAGAATTTCGCTGAATTCTTATATTAATCAAAATATAAAATTATCTAATCGGGTCTCCGTTCGCCCTAGCCTAGAAGTTTAATAGTGGATTTTACTCGCCAGTCCACGCGTTTTAAGATGCCGCCTAGCTCAGTACGCTATCTGATATAGGAGCGACCTAAATTGAACGAATGTGATAGAATTTTGCTGAATTCTTAAATTAACCATAATATAAAATGATCTAATCGTGTCTCTGATTGCCCTATCATAGAATTTTAATAGTGCATTTTACTCGCCATTCCACGCGCTTTAAAATGCCGCCTAGCCCAGTACGCTATCTGAAATAGGAGCGACGTAAATTGAACAAATGTGATAGAATTTCGCTGAATTCTTTTATTAGCCATAATGTAAAATGATCTAATCGGGTCTCTGTTTGCCTTATCCTAGAAGTATAGTAGTGCATTATGCTCGTCATTTCATGCGCTTTTAGATGGCGCTTAGCCCAATACGCTATCTGTAATACGAGCGACGTAAATTGATTAAATGTGATAGAATTTCGCTGAATTCTTAAATTAACCATAATATAAAATGATTTAATCGGGTCTTTGTTTGCCCTAGCCTAGAAGTTTAATAGTGCATTTTACTCGCCATTTTATGCGCTTTGAGATGCCGCTTAGCCCAATACGCTATCTGCAATAGGAGCGACGTAAATTGAACAAATGTGATAGAATTTTGCTGAATTCTTAAATTAACCATAATATAAAATGATCTAATCGGGTCTCTGTTTGCCCTACCCTAGAAGTTTAATAGTGCATTTTACTCTCCATTCCACGCGCTTTAAGTTGCCGCCTAGCCCAGTACGCTATCTGAAATAGGAGCTACGTAAGTTGAACAAATGTGACAGAATTACGCTGAATTCTTATATTTACCGTAATATAAAATGATCTAATCGGGTCTCTGTTTGCGTTATCCCAGAAGTTTAATAGTGCATTTTACTCGCCATTTCATGCGCTTTGAGATGCCGCTTAGCCCAAGACGCTATCTGAAATAGGAGCGATTTAAATTGATCAAATGTGATAGAATTTCGCTGAATTCTTTTATTAACCATAATGTAAAATGATCTAATCGGGTCTCTGTTTGCCCTACCCTAGAAGTTTAATAGTGCCTTTCACTCGTCATTTCATGCGCTTCGAGATGCCGCCTTGCCCAATACGCTATCTGAAATAGGAGCGACGTAAATTGAACAAATGTGATAGAATTCCGCTGCATTCTTATATTGACTAAAATATAAAATGATCTAATCGGCTCTCTGATTGCCCTGTCATAGAAGTTTAGTAGTGCATTTTACTCGCCCTTCCACGCACTTTAAGATGCCGCCCAGCCCAGAACGCTATCTGAAATAGGAGCGACGTAAGTTGAACAAATGTGATAGAATTACGCTGCATTCTTATATTAACCGTATTATAAAATGATCTAATCGGGTCTCTGTTAGCCTTACCCTAGAAGTTTAATTGTGCCTTTCACTCGTCATTTCATGCGTTTTGAGATGCCGCTTAGCCCAATACGATATCTGAAATAGGAGCGACGTAAATTGAACAAATGTGATAGAGTTTCGCTGAATTCTTAAATTAACCATAATATAAAATGATCTTATCGGCTCTCTGTCTTCCCTACCCTAGAAGTTTAATAGTGCATTTTACTCGCCATTGCTTCCGCTTTGAGATGCCGCTTAGGCCAATACGCTATCTGAAATATCAGCGACGTAAATTGAACAAATGTGATACAATTTCACTGAATTCTTATATTAACCTTAATGTAAAATGATCTAATCGGGTCTTTGTTCGCCCTACCCTAGAAGTTTAATAGTGCATTTCACTCGTCATTTCATGCGCTTTGAGATGCCGCTTAGCCCAATAAGCTATCTGAAATAGGAGCGACGTAAATTGAACAAATGTGATAGAATTTCGCTGAATTCTTATATTAACCATAATATAAAATGATCTAATCGGGTCTCTGATTGCCCTACCCTAGAAGTTTAATAGTGCATTTTACTCGCCATTTCATGCGCTTTGAGACGCCGCTTACCCCAATACGCTATCTGAAATAGGAGCGACGTAAATTGAACAAATGTGATAGAATTCCGCTGAATTCTTAAATTAACCATAATATAAAATGATCTAATCGGGTCTCTGTTCGCCCTAGCCTAGAAGTTTAATAGTGCATTGTATTCGCCATTTCATGCGCTTTGAGATGCCGCTTAGCCCAATACGCTATCTGAAATAGGAGCGACGTAAATTGAACAAATGTGAGAGAATTTCGCTGAACTCTTAAATTCACTATAATATAAAATGATCTAATCGGGTCTCTGTTTGCCCTACCCTAGAAGTTTAATAGTGCATTTTACTCGTCATTTCATGCGCTTTGAGATGCCGCTTAGCCCAATACGCTATCTGAAATAGGAGCGATGTAAATTGAACAAATGTGATAGAATTTCGCTGAATTCTTTTATTAACCGTAATGTAAAATGATCTAATCGGGTCTCTGTTTGCCCTACCCTAGAAGTTTAATTGTGCATTACACTCGTCATTTCATGCGCTTTGAGATGCCGCTAAGCCCAATAAGCTATCTGCAATAGGAGCGACGTAAATTGAACAAATGTGATAGAATTTCGCTGAATTCTTATATTAATCAAAATATAAAATTATCTAATCGGGTCTCCGTTCGCCCTAGCCTAGAAGTTTAATAGTGGATTTTACTCGCCAGTCCACGCGTTTTAAGATGCCGTCTAGCTCAGTACGCTATCTGATATAGGAGCGACCTAAATTGAACGAATGTGATAGAATTTTGCTGAATTCTTAAATTAACCATAATATAAAATGATCTAATCGTGTCTCTGATTGCCCTATCATAGAATTTTAATAGTGCATTTTACTCGCCATTCCACGCGCTTTAAAATGCCGCCTAGCCCAGTACGCTATCTGAAATAGGAGCGACGTAAATTGAACAAATGTGATAGAATTTCGTTGAATTCTTTTATTAGCCATAATGTAAAATGATCTAATCGGGTCTCTGTTTGCCTTATCCTAGAAGTATAGTAGTGCATTATGCTCGTCATTTCATGCGCTTTTAGATGGCGCTTAGCCCAATACGCTATCTGTAATACGAGCGACGTAAATTGATTAAATGTGATAGAATTTCGCTGAATTCTTAAATTAACCATAATATAAAATGATTTAATCGGGTCTTTGTTTGCCCTAGCCTAGAAGTTTAATAGTGCATTTTACTCGCCATTTCATGCGCTTTGAGATGCCGCTTAGCCCAATACGCTATCTGCAATAGGAGCGACGTAAATTGAACAAATGTGATAGAATTTTGCTGAATTCTTAAATTAACCATAATATAAAATGATCTAATCGGGTCTCTGTTTGCCCTACCCTAGAAGTTTAATAGTGCATTTTACTCTCCATTCCACGCGCTTTAAGTTGCCGCCTAGCCCAGTACGCTATCTGAAATAGGAGCTACGTAAGTTGAACAAATGTGACAGAATTACGCTGAATTCTTATATTTACCGTAATATAAAATGATCTAATCGGGTCTCTGTTTGCGTTATCCCAGAAGTTTAATAGTGCATTTTACTCGCCATTTCATGCGCTTTGAGATGCCGCTTAGCCCAATACGCTATCCGCAATAGGAGCGACGTAAATTGAACAAATGTGATAGAATTTTGCTGAATTCTTAAATTAACCATAATATAAAATGGTCTAATCGGGTCTCTGTTTGCCCTACCCTAGAAGTTTAATAGTGCATTTTACTCGCCATTTCTTGCGCTTTGAGATGCCGCTTAGCCCAAGACGCTATCTGAAATAGGAGCGATTTAAATTGATCAAATGTGATAGAATTTCGCTGAATTCTTTTATTAACCATAATGTAAAATGATCTAATCGGGTATCTGTTCGCCCTAGCGTAGAAGCTTAATTGTGCATTTCATTCGTCATTTCATGCGCTTTGAGATGCCGCTTAGCCCAATACGCTATCTGAAATAGGAGCGACGTAAATTGAACAAATGTGATAGAATTTCGCTGAATTCTTATATTAACCAAAATATAAAATGATCTAACCGGGTCTCTGTTTGCCCTACCCTAGAAGATTAATAGTGCATTTTACTCGCCATGTCTTGCGCTTTGAGATGCAGCTTACCCCAATACGCTATCTGAAATAGGAACGACGTAAATTGCACAAATGTGATAGAATTTCGCTGAATTCTTATATTAACCATAATATAAAATGATCTAATCGGGTCTCTTTTTGCCCTACCCTAGAAGTTTAATAGTGTATTTTACTCGCCATTCCTCGCGTTTTAAGATGCCGCCTAGCCCAGTACGCTAGCTGAAATAGGAACGACGTAAATTGAAAAAACGTGATAGAATTTTGCTGAATTCTTAAATTAACCATAATATAAAATGATCTAGTCGGGTCTCTGTTTGCCCTACCCTAGAAGTGTAATAGTGCATTTTACTCGCCATTTCATGCGCTTTGAGATGGCGCTTAGTCCAATACGCTATCTGAAATAGGAGCGACGTAAATTGAACAAATGTGATAGAATTTCCCTGAATTCTTATATTAACCTTAATGTAAAATGATCTAATCGGGTCTCTGTTTGCCCTACCCTAGAAGTTTAATAGTGCCTTTCACTCGTCATTTCATGCGCTTCGAGATGCCGCCTTGCCCAATACGCTATCTGAAATAGGAGCGACGTAAATTGAACAAATGTGATAGAATTTCGCTGAATTCTTATATTAACTAAAATATAAAATGATCTAATCGGCTCTCTGATTGCCCTGTCATAGAAGTTTAGTAGTGCATTTTACTCGCCCTTCCACGCACTTTAAGATGCCGCCCAGCCCAGAACGCTATCTGAAATAGGAGCGACGTAAGTTGAACAAATGTGATAGAATTACGCTGAATTCTTATATTAACCGTATTATAAAATGATCTAATCGGGTCTCTGTTAGCCTTACCCTAGAAGTTTAATTGTGCCTTTCACTCGTCATTTCATGCGTTTTGAGATGCCGCTTAGCCCAATACGATATCTGAAATAGGAGCGACGTAAATTGAACAAATGTGATAGAGTTTCGCTGAATTCTTAAATTAACCATAATATAAAATGATCTTATCGGGTCTCTGTTTTCCCTACCCTAGAAGTTTAATAGTGCATTCTACTCGCCATTGCTTCCGCTTTGAGATGCCGCTTAGCCCAATACGCTATCTGAAATATCAGCGACGTAAATTGAACAAATGTGATACAATTTCACTGAATTCTTATATTAACCTTAATGTAAAATGATCTAATCGGGTCTTTGTTCGCCCTACCCTAGAAGTTTAATAGTGCATTTCACTCGTCATTTCATGCGCTTTGAGATGCCGCTTAGCCCAATAAGCTATCTGAAATAGGAGCGACGTAAATTGAACAAATGTGATAGAATTTCGCTGAATTCTTATATTAACCATAATATAAAATGATCTAATCGGGTCTCTGATTGCCCTACCCTAGAAGTTTATTAGTGCATTTTACTCGCCATTTCATTCGCTTTGAGATGCCGCTTAGCCCATTACGCTATCTGCAATAGGAGCGACGTAAATGGAACAAATGTGATAGAATTTCGCTGAATTCTTAAATTAACCATAATATAAAATGATCTAATCGGGTCTCTGTTTGCATTACCCTAGAAGTTTAATAGTGCATTTTACTCGCCATTTCTTGCGCTTTGAGATGCAGCTTAGCCCAATACGCTATCTGAAATATCAGCGACGTGAATTGAACAAATGTGAGAGAATCGCGCTGAATTCTTATATTAACCTTAATGTAAAATGATCTAATCGGGTCTCTGTTCGCCGCACTCTAGAGGATTAATAGTGCATTTTACTCGCCATTTCATGCGCTTTGAGATGCCGCTTAGCCCAATACGCTATCTGATATAAGAGCGACGTAAATTGAACAAATGTGATAGAATTTTGGTGAATTCTTAAATAAACCATAATATGAAATGATCTAATCGGGTCTCTGTTTGCCCTACCCTAGAAGTTTAATAGTGCATTTTACTCGCCATTTCATGCGCTTTGAGATGGCGCTTAGCCCAATACGCTATCTGAAATAGGAGCGACGTAAATTGAACAAATGTGATAGAATTTTGCTGAATTCTTAAATTAACCATAATATAAAATGATCTAATCGTGTCTCTGATTGCCCTATCATAGAATTTTAATAGTGCATTTTACTCGCCATTCCACGCGCTTTAAATTGCCGCCTAGCCCAGTACGCTATCTGAAATAGGAGCGACGTAAATTGAATAAATGTGATAGAATTTCGCTGAATTCTTTTATTAGCCATAATGTAAAATGATTTAATCGGGTCTTTGTTTGCCCTAGCCTAGAAGTTTAATAGTGCATTTTACTCGCCATTTCATGCGCTTTGAGATGCCGCTTAGCCCAATACGCTATCCGCAATAGGAGCGACGTAAATTGAACAAATGTGATACAATTTTGCTGAATTCTTAAATTAACCATAATATAAAATGATCTAATCGGGTCTCTGTTTGCCCTACCCTAGAAGTTTAATAGTGCATTTTACTCTCCATTCCACGCGCTTTAAGTTGCCGCCTAGCCCAGTACGCTATCTGAAATAGGAGCTACGTAAGTTGAACAAATGTGACAGAATTACGCTGAATTCTTATATTTACCGTAATATAAAATGATCTAATCGGGTCTCTGTTTGCCTTACCCTAGAAGTTTAATAGTGCATTTCACACGTCATTTCATGCGCTTTGAGATGCCGCTTAGCCCAATACGCTATCTGCAATAGGAGCGACGTAAATTGAACAAATGTGATAGAATTTCGCCGAATCCTTATATTAACCTTAATGTAAAATGATCTAATCGGGTCTTTGTTCGGCCTACCCTAGAAGTTTAATAGTGCATTTCACTCGCCATTTCATGCGCTTTGAGATGCCGCTTAGCCCAATAAGCTATCTGAAATAGGAGCGACGTAAATTGAACAAATGTGATAGAATTTCGCTGAATTCTTAAATTAACCATAATATAAAATGATCTAATCGGCTCTCTGATTGCCCTATCATAGAAGTTTAGTATTGTATTTTACTCGCCCTTCCACGCGCTTTAAGGTGCCGCCTAGCCCAGTACGCTATCTGAAATAGCAGCGACGTAAGTTGAACAAATGTGATAGAATTACGCTGAATTCTTATATTAACCGTAATATAAAATGATCTAATCGGGTCTCTGTTTGCGTTACCCTAGAAGTTTAATAGTGCATTTTACTCCCCATTTCATGCGCTTTGAGACGCCGCTTACCCCAATACGCTATCTGAAATAGGAGCGACGTAAATTGAACAAATGTGATAGAATTCCGCTGAATTCTTAAATTAACCATAATATAAAATGATCTAATCGGGTCTCTGTTCGCCCTAGCCTAGAAGTTTAATAGTGAATTGTATTCGCCATTTCATGCGCTTTGAGATGCCGCTTAGCCCAATACGCTATCTGAAATAGGAGCGACGTAAATTGAACAAATGTGAGAGAATTTCGCTGAACTCTTAAATTCACTATAATATAAAATGATCTAATCGGGTCTCTGTTTGCCCTACCCTAGAAGTTTAATAGTGCATTTTACTCGTCATTTCATGCGCTTTGAGATGCCGCTTAGCCCAATACGCTATCTGAAATAGGAGCGATGTAAATTGAACAAATGTGATAGAATTTCGCTGAATTCTTTTATTAACCGTAATGTAAAATGATCTAATCGGGTCTCTGTTTGCCCTACCCTAGAAGTTTAATTGTGCATTACACTCGTCATTTCATGCGCTTTGAGATGCCGCTAAGCCCAATAAGCTATCTGAAATAGGAGCGACGTAAATTGAACAAATGTGATAGAATTTCGCTGAATTCTTATATTAATCAAAATATAAAATTATCTAATCGGGTCTCTGTTCGCCCTAGCCTAGAAGTTTAATAGTGGATTTTACTCGCCAGTCCACGCGTTTTAAGATGCCGCCTAGCTCAGTACGCTATCTGATATAGGAGCGACCTAAATTGAACGAATGTGATAGAATTTTGCTGAATTCTTAAATTAACCATAATATAAAATGATCTAATCGTGTCTCTGATTGCCCTATCATAGAATTTTAATAGTGCATTTTACTCGCCATTCCACGCGCTTTAAAATGCCGCCTAGCCCAGTACGCTATCTGAAATAGGAGCGACGTAAATTGAACAAATGTGATAGAATTTCCCTGAATTCTTATATTAACCTTAATGTAAAATGATCTAATCGGGTCTCTGTTTGCCTTATCCTAGAAGTATAGTAGTGCATTATGCTCGTCATTTCATGCGCTTTTAGATGGCGCTTAGCCCAATACGCTATCTGTAATACGAGCGACGTAAATTGATTAAATGTGATAGAATTTCGCTGAATTCTTAAATTAACCATAATATAAAATGATTTAATCGGGTCTTTGTTTGCCCTAGCCTAGAAGTTTAATAGTGCATTTTACTCGCCATTTCTTGCGCTTTGAGATGCCGCTTAGCCCAAGACGCTATCTGAAATAGGAGCGATTTAAATTGATCAAATGTGATAGAATTTCGCTGAATTCTTTTATTAACCATAATGTAAAATGATCTAATCGGGTATCTGTTCGCCCTAGCGTAGAAGCTTAATTGTGCATTTCATTCGTCATTTCATGCGCTTTGAGATGCCGCTTAGCCCAATACGCTATCTGAAATAGGAGCGACGTAAATTGAACAAATGTGATAGAATTTCGCTGAATTCTTATATTAACCAAAATATAAAATGATCTAACCGGGTCTCTGTTTGCCCTACCCTAGAAGATTAATAGTGCATTTTACTCGCCATGTCTTGCGCTTTGAGATGCAGCTTACCCCAATACGCTATCTGAAATAGGAACGACGTAAATTGCACAAATGTGATAGAATTTCGCTGAATTCTTATATTAACCATAATATAAAATGATCTAATCGGGTCTCTTTTTGCCCTACCCTAGAAGTTTAATAGTGTATTTTACTCGCCATTCCTCGCGTTTTAAGATGCCGCCTAGCCCAGTACGCTAGCTGAAATAGGAACGACGTAAATTGAAAAAACGTGATAGAATTTTGCTGAATTCTTAAATTAACCATAATATAAAATGATCTAGTCGGGTCTCTGTTTGCCCTACCCTAGAAGTGTAATAGTGCATTTTACTCGCCATTTCATGCGCTTTGAGATGGCGCTTAGTCCAATACGCTATCTGAAATAGGAGCGACGTAAATTGAACAAATGTGATAGAATTTCCCTGAATTCTTATATTAACCTTAATGTAAAATGATCTAATCGGGTCTCTGTTTGCCCTACCCTAGAAGTTTAATAGTGCCTTTCACTCGTCATTTCATGCGCTTCGAGATGCCGCCTTGCCCAATACGCTATCTGAAATAGGAGCGACGTAAATTGAACAAATGTGATAGAATTTCGCTGAATTCTTATATTAACTAAAATATAAAATGATCTAATCGGCTCTCTGATTGCCCTGTCATAGAAGTTTAGTAGTGCATTTTACTCGCCCTTCCACGCACTTTAAGATGCCGCCCAGCCCAGAACGCTATCTGAAATAGGAGCGACGTAAGTTGAACAAATGTGATAGAATTACGCTGAATTCTTATATTAACCGTATTATAAAATGATCTAATCGGGTCTCTGTTAGCCTTACCCTAGAAGTTTAATTGTGCCTTTCACTCGTCATTTCATGCGTTTTGAGATGCCGCTTAGCCCAATACGATATCTGAAATAGGAGCGACGTAAATTGAACAAATGTGATAGAGTTTCGCTGAATTCTTAAATTAACCATAATATAAAATGATCTTATCGGGTCTCTGTTTTCCCTACCCTAGAAGTTTAATAGTGCATTCTACTCGCCATTGCTTCCGCTTTGAGATGCCGCTTAGCCCAATACGCTATCTGAAATATCAGCGACGTAAATTGAACAAATGTGATACAATTTCACTGAATTCTTATATTAACCTTAATGTAAAATGATCTAATCGGGTCTTTGTTCGCCCTACCCTAGAAGTTTAATAGTGCATTTCACTCGTCATTTCATGCGCTTTGAGATGCCGCTTAGCCCAATAAGCTATCTGAAATAGGAGCGACGTAAATTGAACAAATGTGATAGAATTTCGCTGAATTCTTATATTAACCATAATATAAAATGATCTAATCGGGTCTCTGATTGCCCTACCCTAGAAGTTTATTAGTGCATTTTACTCGCCATTTCATGCGCTTTGAGATGCCGCTTAGCCCATTACGCTATCTGCAATAGGAGCGACGTAAATGGAACAAATGTGATAGAATTTCGCTGAATTCTTAAATTAACCATAATATAAAATGATCTAATCGGGTCTCTGTTTGCATTACCCTAGAAGTTTAATAGTGCATTTTACTCGCCATTTCTTGCGCTTTGAGATGCCGCTTAGCCCAATACGCTATCTGAAATATCAGCGACGTGAATTGAACAAATGTGAGAGAATCGCGCTGAATTCTTATATTAACCTTAATGTAAAATGATCTAATCGGGTCTCTGTTCGCCGCACTCTAGAGGATTAATAGTGCATTTTACTCGCCATTTCATGCGCTTTGAGATGCCGCTTAGCCCAATACGCTATCTGATATAAGAGCGACGTAAATTGAACAAATGTGATAGAATTTTGGTGAATTCTTAAATAAACCATAATATGAAATGATCTAATCGGGTCTCTGTTTGCCCTACCCTAGAAGTTTAATAGTGCATTTTACTCGCCATTTCATGCGCTTTGAGATGGCGCTTAGCCCAATACGCTATCTGAAATAGGAGCGACGTAAATTGAACAAATGTGATAGAGTTTCCCTGAATTCTTATATTAACCTTAATGTAAAATGATCTAATCGGGTCTCTGTTTGCCCTACCCTTGAAGTTTAATAGTGCATTTTGCTCGACATTTCATGCGCTTTGAGATGGCGCTTACCCCAATACGCTATCTGAAATAGGAGCGACGTAAATTGAACAAATGTGATAGAATTTCCCTGAATTCTTATGTTAACCTTAATGTAAAATGATCTGATCGGGTCTCTGTTCGCCCTACCCTAAAAGTTTAATAGTGCCTTTCACTCGTCATTTCATGCGTTTTGAGATGCCGCTTAGCCCAATACGCTATCTGAAATAGGAGCGACGTAAATTGAACAAATGTGATAGAATTTCGCTGAATTCTTATATTAACCAAAATATAAAATGATCTAATCAGGTCTCTGATAGCCGTATCATAGAAGTTTAATAGTGCATTTTACTCGCCATTTCATGCGCATTGAGATGCCGCTTAACCCAATACGATATCTGAAATAGGAGCGACGTAAATTGAACAAATGTGATAGAGTTTCGCTGAATTCTTAAATTAACCATAATATAAAATGATCTTATCGGGTCTCTGTTTTCCCTACCCTAGAAGTTTAATAGTGCATTTTACTCGCCATGGCTTTCGCTTTGAGATGCCGCTTAGCCCAATACGCTATCTGAAATAGG